>PVIW01000072.1:0-87714 GCA_004026585.1 Noctilio leporinus
TAAGGAAACCCCATACTGTTTTCCACAGTGGCTGCACCAGCCTGCATTCCCACCAACAGTGTATGAGGGTTCCCTTTGCCCTGCATCCTCGCCAACACTTGTTGTTTGTTGATTTGCTGATGATTGCCATTCTGACAGGTGTGAGGTGGTATCTTAATGCAGTTTTAATTTGCATCTCTCTGATGACTAGCGATGTTGAACAAGGAATATAGTGATTTTTTAAAAACCCAGATGTAGTTCCTGATGGAATTTAAAATGATCAGACAGAATAAGTCAACCCACTTTTCCTGTAGCAGCATGAATGCATTAATTCTGGAAACCTTTAGAAGAACGGTTCTCAAACGTCAGCCTCCATCAAAAGCACCTGGAGGACTTATTATAACAGAGTTTCTTATTCAATAGATCTGGGGTGGGGTTGGAGAGTTTCTATTTTTAACAAGTTTCCAGGTGATGCCAGTGCTACAGGTCCAGGGACCACACCTTGAACATTGCTGCTCCAGAGCAGGAATTCCTAACCAGTGGACCAGAGCCCTAGGCTACTATGACATTTTATGAGCAGTAAGTATAATCTATTGGCTGAATAAATAAAAGCAAAACTACCATTATGTGGGCTTGCTTAAATATTTTGATGTTAAAAAGAAATTCTCACTCTTAAAAAATTTAGGAACCCTTGAACAAAAGCCAGAAAGTCAATCAGGTTTTATCTCTTCTGCCAGCACTAATCTTTTGGCAGAAGTTTCTATAGTGTTGTGTTAAGAATGAACATCAACTATAGTTTGATCCCAGATTCAAGAGAGCGTAAAGTACATTTTCTTCCAAAGACCAGCACTGAGGAAAGAGCAGGTAGGAAGAGGGAAGGGCATGGGTGGTTACTAGGTTTGGGAGGCTGGGGCAGCCGGAGCAGCCCCACCAGTACCTTCCCCACAGTGGGTACTGAGGGCCCGAGCTGTGGCCTGAGGTCCTCTGCTGGAACCGGGTCTCTCAGGACAAGACTTCTGGGCTTCGGCCCTTCTAGCAATAGGAGTGGGAGTGGCGGCCATAATCCTGGGAGGTCTGTGCCTCACAGGGCATGTGTAAAAACTGATAGGGAAGAAAATCAGAGTACAGGCTTAAGATTGTATAAATCACCTGCTCTTATTTGTTTGTTTGTTAATTCTTTTTTTGATTTCCAAGGGCCTCAGTGGCAGAAGAAGTTGACATTTCCAGACAAAATTGCAAATTAAAAAATGTCTACACTCCTACTGCTTCTCCCTTCCCTTTCATGCCCACCATCCAAATGCTTAGACTCCAAGGGTGTTTGGGGCTAAATGTCTGTCTCCCTCCCTAAAATGCAAGTGTTGAAGCTCCAACCCCCAGTAGGATGAACTTGGAGATGAGGCCTCTAAGGAAGTAGTTAAGGTCAAATGAGGTTTGGAGGTGCATTCCTTCCACGTTAGGATCAACGTCCTTACAGAAGAAAGTTTGCTTTCTCTTTCTGCATCCACTCGCCAAGGGAAGGCCTTGTGAGGGCGTACCCTCTACCAGCCAGAAGGAAGAGCTCTCTCGGAGAGTTTGATCAGCCAGCACCCTGCTCTCAAACTTCTAGCCTCCAGAACAGAAAAAATCTGTTGTTTTATGCCATCCAGTCTGTGACATTTTGTTATGGCAGCCCCGACAAACAAGTAAAAAGGCCAAAAGAGCTTCCTCTCACCTTCATTCTGAAACGTGCTCATCTTGTCCTCTGAACACTTTTAAAAAATTGGACATGGCCCACGTTTAACAAGCTGATTCATGCCGATATAGTAATTGGGAACAAATTTCATGCCCCTTAGTTTCCCCAGAAACCTAGCGACAAGAGAGACGTTTGACACCCATCAAATACAAGCTTGTCCCTTCCTTCTTTCAGGTCACTGGCTGATGTTGAGGCTGGTTAGATGCCAAGTCAGGAGAAAGAGAACAGGAAGCAATGGAAAATGAAAAGCATGCATTTGTTTATTTATGTACATCATATGAGCCTAGTACTTTGCTAGATTCTAGGGAAGCAAAAATGAGTAAGATATGCCCTTCACTTCTAAACCTGACATATAAAGAAATCTAAATCTAGTAAAAAAAAAAGAAAGAAAGAAAGAAAAACACATTAATCCAATAATATATTTATAGTTTTCTGGTATCTATGAAATTTGCCTTATCAGCAAATCTGGCTTTATCATTTCCTTTTTAAAAATTTTTATCACTGTTCAATTTTTTAAAGTGCTCAGAGGACAAAAGGGGGTGGGTCTCTTTAAGAATTACCACCAGGCAAGAAGCCAAATTAGCTAAGAAGAAATCTTCAGAAATCTGAACAGAGTAGACTATATATTTTAATGTACATCAGGATGGGCTGAGCAAGCAATATGAGAACTCAGCCACCAAGGAAATGAATTTTGATCGAAAGGATATCCTTACAGGGTTTAGATCTTGGGAGTCAATCTATTGTGTAGATTTTATTCTCTCTTCCTTCCCTCTTTCTCTCTCCCCTCCTCCTCCTCTCCCTCACCCTCTGTCATAAAATAGGAAATCCCACAATGACTTTGCTTTGTTGATGAAATCAGCCCAATTCTGCAAAGAAAGGAATGTGCAGTTTGACACCTGGGGGAGGGGGTTGGCGGGGTGTAGAAGGAAAGCAGCCTCACTCCCTAGGATGAACTTTTACTCCAAGGCGTTCCCAAAGCCTGAAGAGGGAGTAAGCTTACTCCAGAGCTCCAGGACAGTCTGAGTTTCTCATTTGCACTTGGTATTTCATGAAAGTTAACTTCGTTTCTGAGCCCCAAAAGAAGTCAGATGTTTTGTCAGAAAGGTACTCAGCTGTCACTAAGGTATTTGTGTTGAGTGAAAGTTGACATAAACATTTTTGCACAACTGTTAGTAACCAGAGGTGAAATGTTATTTAGGGTTTATATGAACAAAAAGTTCCTGTTTATAGGAAAAGCCTGAGGAGCTGGGCTATGTGTGAACCTGAGGAAACCTAGAGTTTGGGTATTCAGTCATATCCCTAGGCTTCACAAAACAAACAAATGAAAAAGACCACCTACAACAAGGAAGGCAAGGTCTATACCTGAGCTTGACTTGATGAATCTGGAGAAGTGACAGGTACCCCACATCACTGTCTACCTTGCTGCATGGTAGGCAGTGTATGTGGGATTCCAGTGCAGAACCTCAGGGTCTGAAGGAGTTAACTGCTTCCCCAAATGCTTCTCCCACCCTCCCTCACAGGGTCATCTTACAGGATATGGCCTGACTTGTCAAAGAGCTAGAACTTGCAGTTCAACTAGGAGCTTGGACCCACCCCCCTACCCACAAACACACAAAGACTTGTAGAAAGGTGGAAACCTGAAAATTCTCTAAAGAACAAAACAAAAAGCAGGGTTTATACCAAATTGTCAGGCACCCACATAAAAATTTGGCGATAAAGGGATTAGAGAATATGGGAGAAGGCAGAAACTGAATGAATATAGAGCCAGTGGGCTGGGCATGTTGTCACACACACTTCGGTGGGATTGAGGAGGAGACTATAGGGCCAGGGAGGAGGAGGAGGGGCAGTGGGAGCCACTCTGAGTGGCAGGCTGCACCTGATACTTTAAGTTCTGTGTCTGGGGAGTTACTTCCTTTGGGGCCCTGAGAAAAAAGGCCTCCTGGATGTTTTTTTCTTCACAGCTGGAGGTAATACCCTAGAAGAAAGGGAGAGGCTGTGAGGCAGCAGAACATGATTGGACCTTGTATACAGCAGCGGGCCATGCCCCTGGCCACTCTGCCTTGTGTGGCATGAAACAACTTTCTCCAGATTAAGTTAACTCAGGGGATATACCCAAAGGATTGAGCACTCAGCATACATTCATGGGTCATTCATTGAATACGTGTGAACCAAGCCTCCAAGGCCAGGGCACCTGTCCCATTGTCCTAGTGGACTTCACTTACAAAACACTAATTAACAGATAAAAATAAGAATTTCAGAATGGTCACTTCACAGCATTAGACCTCAAGCTCTCTCTGACCATGGGGTTCCCTATGACTGCACTGGCCACACACACCCATGAAGCCAGCCCTATCAGTAATATTTTTAGAAAAAGTGTTTAAGTAAACTTAGTTCAGTTTGTTACTTGTAATCAAAATTCTAAGTAATACAGAATTTGATACCAAACAGCAGTATCCAAGAACCTTTAAAAACTGAGGAACTGGGCCCAGTTGAGACACAAGGCAATAAAAGTCTACCTAACATTCAATAATAATCATCTGGCAATCCATCACTTGTAAAATTGAAACAGCTGACTAAATTATTGCCTATGGTTATTTATCAATAGAATGTGATGCTCACTGGAGCCAAGGTCTTAGGAGATGGGGTGGCCACTGCTTTGGAAAAGTATGGATAACAAGAGTAAATCAAGAAACATGCAGTAGAGAGGCTGCTTCTAGATGGCATAAAGAATAAGAATGAGCCCTGGCTTGTGTGGCTCAGTAGATAAGGTGCTGGCCTGCGAACCCAAAGGTCGCTGGTTTGATTCCCCAGTCAGGGCACATAACCAGGTTGCAGGCCAGGTCTCCAGCCAGATCCTTAAGTAGGGGCAGGTGAGGGGCAGCCACACATTGATGCTTCTTTCCCTTTCTTCTTCCCTCCCTGCCCTTCTCTCTGAAAATAATAAATAGAATCTTTGAAGGAAGAAGAAAAAAAAAAGAATGATAAAATTAAATCCCTAAATTCTCTGTTCAAAGCTCATGACTAAGCTCAAAGACTTTCTCTGATGTTATTAAAAGAATCTCTTATGCGTTGTAGGCACAGCGCTCAGATAAAAAACAATCTCACAGCTTGGTTCCATGGTCTTACAATAGTTGTTATTATTTACAACAGTTGAGTTCCCAACCTCAGGAGGTGCCTTATGTGAAAGTTCGGGTACTCGTTAAGAATGACTGGGACTGGGAAGCTGAGAATTTGGCGATACATGGAGAGCATTGCAGCATTTAGAATAATCCCTATATCCATAAGCAGAAGCCTGTATTCCCCCTCCTTTGTCTAATAAGGCTGTTAAGCTTTGCCTGAAAGCTTAATCCTTTTGATGAATTGATTCTCCTCATGTCTCATTCCAGTTACTCATAATTATCTCCTAACCTATAACTATAAACAGATCCCAACATATCCCAGAGAGTCAAGAACAAAGTCAAATACAACAGCAGAACTCTTACATGCTTGTCTTCATTTATATTACATATTCCAGATGATGTGTGAAGAAACAGATTGTGAGAGTCTGAGATTAAGGAAAGAAGATGTTTTTGGATTAGGATGAGTTTATTGATACAAGTTCACTCGTTATTCTGAATTCAAGCAAATCTTAACAGTTGAGCCTGATTCTAATTATGTTTTTGGTCAATATATTGAGATCTGAACTAAATGGTGCCTCAAATAAAATGAAATTAATATGGGAGAAATTCTTTAGTGTACCGCAGAAAAGAGAACCTGAGTAATTTGACAGACGAAAATACCGCAGATGTATTATGTATAAATGCCCATGAACGTATTAACCCTGTAACCTAAAATGTTCACTTCGTTAAGAACTTTAAAAAGCATATTAAGGAGGAAAGCTCCAGCTTTTTAAATCAAAGCTTTAGAGGTTGTCCTTATTAGACAGAGAGCTGATTAGGCACAGTGCTACTGAAGTATGCTTCCCAGTTTCAATGATTTTGGGAAGATCTCATGTTGGCAAAGACCAAATATAGTTCATTATTGCCAAAAACATGGGAGATATGGTTATCGTAATAAATAACATGGGCTGTGTAGCTATTAGAATGGCCTCAACTAAAGGGATTATGAGTGATGGCTGATTCATCACGAGGTCATCACTACCAAAAGAGATAGTGGTTCAACTCCAGCTCCACAAGACAGAGAGAAGCTGGTCTTAGATTCCACAATAAAAGTCATGACTTTTAACAATTTACTAACCTAGTGCTTCCTGAATGAGGAAGTTGGCTGCCCAGAGAAGGACTCTGCAATGATATATATGATATCTCTTCTTAGTCTTCTCCAAAAAATGTTGTATCTATTAAGCAGGTTAAAAGTGCCCTGAGAAAAGGAAAATACCAAGATGAGTGGGTTTAGGAGCAAAGCAAGTAATTGTAAGCTTGCCACTGGACCTTAGGAGAAAGGGTAATAGTCCAGGCATGCCCTGGTTCCATGTATATAAATGAAGCTTATATACATGGAACCAGGGTCCTAACAAGTCATTCCCAGTCCTGGACATTCTATTACTCCTGCCTCCCTGCCACCCCCTACCTTCATTCCTTGACTCTGTGGGAGATTCTCTGCGGTCATGTAGCCAAGGATGAAAAAAATGGATCCTGGTTTGAATCTGCAGAATACGCTGATTCAAGCTACAGCATTATAGCCCTAACCAAGGATGGCTCAATTGGGTGGAAAAAGAAAACTCCCCCAGGAAGAAAACTACATAATTTCACTGCTTTAAAATAGGAAAGATAAAAAGGTACATCCCTGGGGCCTGCTGCTGAAGCTGCTCAGGCCTTAGGAGCGGTCCATGAAGTTCCTTAATGCCCATGCCCACACCCTTACATGCCTTCCTTACATGGCCTTAACAGCTCCTCCCTCAGGATTGGCCCCCTAGGATGTGACAAGCCCCATCACAAAACAAGGGGATAGCGAAAAAGACAAGGACAGAACTCCCCTCTCTCCCTCCCCCAAATCTGCAGTGAAGTTCAAGGTAACTATAAAAAGCAAAGCAGAGGCGGAGCTACTGCCCATCACACCTCCCTGAATCCCATTACTGCATCTCTGCAGGACCTTACACATATCTTCTTTAATATGGCCAAATTAGATATCATAGTATCCCACTATATGATCCCAAAAGCCCTTAGAATATTAGAAGATGTTTTATGAGATACAGTTATTGTTATTCTCAAAGTGAATTACCAGTCAGTAGACAGGGTCAACTATTAATTAATCCATTGATTGGCCCCAGGTTAGTTCTAACATAAAATATGACTGAAAGGTAAAACAAATATTTAAGGGAAACCCCCTCATATAAAAATACTGTGGCAGGCTGGGGTCCTTATGCTGGAATACAGAAGCTCACATATGGATTCCTCATTTGTAACTATAAAACTCCAGCCAACAACAATGATCATAATAAACTAAGGAGACCTTGGGTTAAACAAATGATTACAGTTGACAAAATAGGGGTGTAAACATGACTCTAATTAATGAATCTATAATCTTCCTTTTGAGCTTCTGGCCACTAGCCATGCTTCTAATTAAACCGAGTGCAGGAGCAGCATTTCATCACCCGAGGCGGTGGGGCAACGGCATTCGGAGTTTCTCAACAGGCTGACCATCCCAGTCTTGCTGTTTCAACCTGTTGAAAGTCATGTAAGGCTTCACTTGTTAATAAGCCTCCAAAACATCACTTATCTTTGGCCAATCTTTATCTTTATTTGGTAAGAATACAGAGAAGATGGGATGAAAAGCAAAAGATGAACACTACGTACGTATTTACCACATATCCCTCTCGTGGGCTACATGGACCAAGAAATGGAGCAGGTCCTGGTGTTTAAAACCTAACAATAGTCCTAAAAATAAAAACAAAACCATAGCAATGTGTTCATCTACCTCAGATCATCAAAGGATATAGGGAATTTTTGGAGGTTAGTAAATCCATCCCCCTATCTGTGAGCATGGATCTCTTCTAAGGATTACAGACTACTACCTTCTGCTTGAGGTCCATCATGGCCAAGTCCATCTCTGGACTATCAATGTGCATGCCATGTGCTTTCCAGCTCCATGAACCACGTGTGACCAAAATACTCTAAGGAATTGGTGGATTTCTCACATACACTTGATGACATCTGTTCTTTAGCCTGACAGTCAAATTTGATGCTAAGGGGGAAAGAGAGAACTGTCTCCCGAACAGAATATTTTTTCCATACATCTATCGTGTGGTGTTGACAGTCCTTCACGCAGTATGGTGCGGGGGCAATGATAGCTCAGTAAAAATTCTCTCTAGGATCCAGTGACTTATTTAGCTAACAGCTTAGTTAATTATGTCAGTTTGACAATTTCAAGAGTGAAGGAAAAACACACACAGGCTGGATGAGAAGACTGTCTCAGGGATATTTTGTATCAAGATATGGTTAGGTAAAATCTCCGCACTATCAAGTATTGCCCTATAATTAAAACCACCGTTGAATTTGAACGCAACCTTTTCCTCCACACTTGAACAAAGCAAAGACAAAATAGCAAGTAAACAATAAGCATTTATTTTTCAAATAATGGAGTGTTTCCCCTAGGAAAAGAGGCCTTTCACTAGGAATCTGGAGACCTGGATTCTAGTTTCTGCTCTGCTTCTGGGTGGCTGGCTCTTGACCTCAGCTTTATCACCACACATGTAAAAGAGGCCGGGTCACAGGCCAAGAGCCCTTGCAGTTCTTGCCAGAATGCTATAGTGCCATGGATGTTCAGGTTGCAAGAAAGTCCTGGGAGAGAGACAGAAGTTGGGCAGACACTGGGATTAAGGGGACACCACGGGTTCTCTGCCTTGGAGGCAAAGCCATATTACCCTGGCTGGGGAAGACCTTTGTTTCCCACAGCACTGGTCTCAACACCTTTACTTCATTCAAAAGCTACACTGTTGCATTCTTTTCATAAAATTATTCCTGATCTTTCTCCCATCAGTCTCGAGGCTGGTTGTGATTTATCCATCCTTTTCATCCATATTTTTTAGTGTCTTCTATAAGAAAGATACTATTCCCAGTACTGGGGATAGAAGGAAAAACAGAACAAAACAAGACAATCACTATTGTCACAGAGATACCGCCTAGCACTTTGATACTTCCCTCCATGAGAAATGGGCCAGGTAGCATCCTCACATTGAGGATGGGAAAAGGAGGATCTACAGGCACTCTGGAGGTGATAAAGCAGACTAAAGTCTGCAAACAGACTGTAATAAAGTAGATCACAAGTTTGTAGCATACCTTCATTCTCCCCCACAAATAGCAATAGTAAATGTAACAGCAATCGCTGACATTTACACGACACTCTATGGGTTACAAATATTCGATCATTTTCTTTAATAAAAATCCATCAAGGTACTATTAGTTTTGCCTCTTCATAGCTGAAAATGATGAATGTGCAGAGAGTTTTAAACTATCAGCCCAAGTAACTAGTCAACAGCAGAGCTGAGACTGACTCTAGTTTTTACCTCAAATCCCACACTTGTTTTATTATGATAAAACTACTCTGAGCATTTCTTATTCCATTTTCCTTTTTTAAAGACTGTTTTAGTGAACTGAAGCTTGCCAAAACCTCACTCTAACTACAAATCATGATGCTTACCCCATGACCTTACCAACTGCTCTCAGAGTCACTTATTTTTTTTTTCTTTTTGGTATATTTTATTGATTATGCTGTTACATACAGTTGTTCCAAATTCTTTTCCCTTTACTCCCCTCCACTGAAGCCCCCCATTCCCTTATGCGGTCCCACCCCACCTTTAGTTCATGTCCATGGGTTGTGCATGTAAGGTCTCTGATGTCACCCTTTCCTCTATTAACCTCCCCCTGTCTATCTTGTACCCACCCACTACGTTTCCTAATCCCTGCACCAGTTCCCTGTTTTGTCCCCTTCCCCCTCCCAATGATCCCCATACCTATGGTTCTGGGCTTATTCTGGTTGTTTGTTTGGTTTATTTTTGTTTTCATTTGTGTTTTTTAGGTTCTGTTGTTGATAGTTGTGAGTTAGTTGTCATTCTAATGTTCACCATTTTGATTCTCTTTGTCTTAAGTAAGTCCCTCTAACATTTCATATACTAATGGCTTGGTGATGATGAACTCCTTTAGTTTCACCCTACAGGGGAATCACATTGTCTGCCCTTCCATTCTAACTGATAGCTTTGCTGGATAGAGTAATCTTGGTTATAGGTCCTTGCTTTTCATCACTTTGAATATTTCTTACCAGCCCCTTCTTGCCTGCAAAGCTTCTTTTGAGAAATCAGCTGATAGCTTTACAGGAATCCCTTTGTAACTAATTCTCCTTTTCTCTTGTTGCTTTTAAATTTCTCTCTTTATCTTTATCTTTGGCATTTTAATTATGGTGTGTCTTGGTGTGGTCCTCTTTGGGTCTAGCTTGTTTGGGATATTTTGTGCTTCCTAGACTTGTATGTCTATTTTCTTCACCAAATTTGGGAAGTTTTCCTTCATTGTTTTTTCACACAAGTTTTCAATTTTTTACTCTTCCTCTTCTCCTTCTGGGACCTCTATGACTCAGATGTTGGCACGCTCAAAGTCATCCCAGAGATTCCTAAGCCTCTCATTTTTTTCAATTCTTGTTTCCACTTTCTGTGCTGGTTGACTGTTTATTTCTTCCTTGTGTTCCAAACTGTTGATCTCAAACCCATTTTCCATTGGTTTTGTGTGTATTTTCCTTTGTTTCACATAGCTTTCATTTCTTCCCTTTTGTGTTTCCCATATTGAAGCACATCTGTCAAGTCTGACAGCATCTTAGGTAGCACTGTCGCACCTATTACACTGTAAGGGTTAGAGCCTTGGATATTAGTGCAGGCGACCTGTTTTACCATGTTCTGGTGCTGTATGTGAGGAAGGGGTCTGAGAGGGAACTATGCCATTTGTTCAGCACTCACCCCTTTTCCAGGCCCTTCTTCCACTTCCATCTGGGACTAAGCTCCACTCTAGTTATTGCCCTGTTTGTGTTTCCCAGAATGGGTGGATCTACAGATGTTTCAGGACCATGGGAGTCTCTAAACAAATGGACTCTGCTGAGAGACCATAGTTTCTTTCTCTGCCCCAACCCCCACTGGTTTGCACAGTCAGAAGCAACACCCCCCACCTCCAGGCACAGGAACCTTGGGCTGTGCAGTCTGTGCTGGTGCCGGACGCACTCAACAGGTGTCCCTGCTGCGACTGCTCTTTCTGCTGGCCAACCCCTGCCTTTCTCCTCCCGCAGCCACTGCACTGCCAACTGCCACCACACTGAACTCCATCCTCTTGTGGCCTGGCTCCACCCATTCTACCTGTTGGATGAGTATTTCTTCCTTCTACATTCTGTTTGTTAGACTTTCATGCAGCTCAATATTCGGGAATTTCTGGCTGTCTCTAGTTTTGAGGTAGATGTATTGTTTTTGGTTGTAAAGGAAGACCCAGTGTGTCTATCTACACCTCCACCTTGGATCTCTCCTCCAGAGTCACTTCTTAAAGGGTCTTGTTTTAGCTGTCAAATTTTGATCCAATTAGTAAAGCAGTCATTTGAACATATAAGAGAAATGTAAAATTGGGGAGGGCAGTAATGACTAGTTCCTCAACCCATTTTGCTTGTTAACTGAGACAAAGCAATTTAGGAATGGATTCAAAAGTCCATTGTCAATGGTTCTTGGGATAGGAGTTTTGAGGATGATCTTCAGTTCCATAAAACATGCCTCATTTCTCTCCTACTGAGATGGGATGATGGGAATCACCAGGCTTGTAACATAATGAATTTAAAGACACAACAGAACCTGAAGAAAGTGAGAGCTATAATTCAATGGAATGGACTGCAGCCTAAGGAGCTTGCAGGATCTGCTTCTCTTAACATGTGGTTTCTCTAAGAGGCTTTAATGAAGAAAAGGAAATGAAGGGTGATGACTGAAACGACTTCACGAGGTTCTACCTAGTCTTCATTGTGTAGGTTCAAGGTAGAATGGTACCAAAAAAAAAAGGGCTCTCCAGGGCTCTGCTGCTATCTAGCTGTGTACCCTCAGGCAGGACATTTAACTTCTCTGAGCCTTAATTTCTTCATCTTAATCATAAATGAGACTGATGAATCATGGTCTACCCTCCCTAATCATGAGAAACATTTGAGATAACCTCCACTCTATGTTAAGTTCATTGGGGCAAGCTTCTTTTGTTTGTTTTTATTATTCACTGTATCAAGTGTATGTTTCAGGACTAAATCTGATACACAGTAGGCATTTAATAACTTGTAAATAGGTCTATAAATAACACATAAAACTACTTTGAAATGTAGAAAAATGGAAATGGGATTTACCACAGCTGTGCCAACTGTGGAGAATATTCCAATGTATGTCCCTCTACCTCTCCCACCTCCACATTATTCCATGACCATTTCTGTCAGTCAGGAGGATTTCAAAAGGGACAAACCAACAGCATTGATCTTTACCCCAAAAAATCAGGCTGGTGGCTGTGGGAAGCACCACACAATACCTGGCAAAAGTGGATGTTAGGAATGTTCCTCCTTTAGACCACATCCCTCCTATTTCCTACGTCTCCTTGAAGGGAATGTGAAGGCACCTACTCTGCCATTTTGATCAGAATTCAACAAGGACATGGGCACAGAAAGCAGGAAGAAAATACTCCAAGTCTATCCTCTTTGAAGAAAGATTTCTGATGAACCATCAGAGAGCAGTTAGCTTCTGTCTCAATTGACTGCAGGCAGTTATGGTCAGAAAATTGAATAGACACATATCCTATATAATCAAAATAAGCTAGTACCCATCTCTCAACTGGATATTAACTTAGCATTTTTCCAGACAACCTCCCTGCCCCGTCACAGGGTTGCTTCTCAAATATAAATGTCAAGTGAGGCAGCAAAAATTAATTTAATATGTTTTATGGGCACTGGGTAATACCCAGAAGGCTAACAATGGCAGAACAGAATTATAAAAGAGTTGAGAGTATGCTTTATGGACCTTGGCACACTGCCAAGGGCAGTAGAGTAAGTGGGAGAAGGAAACACTGGTAATTGGGGTCAGTGGTCAGCTTTCTTTTCAGCACGAGTGGTTTTTAGAACCACCAGAATTTTTTCTTCCAAAGGCAGCACACAGGCTTTTTGTTCTAAAGCCTACCTCAAAGACAGGTTCCTCAAGTTTTCTGATGTATAGTTACCAGGTGGCTAGAGGTGGTAATAAATTTGGTTCTAGCAACTGCAGAATTCTTTGTGTGAGGAGTTAGGGCAGGAGCATCTAATTGGTAGCCTGTCTACATGAAAACATTTTAGCATATGATTAAGTGGCCAGCTCTGAAATTAGATTACCTACGTAGATTCAAGTTCCACTTTCGTCATTTATTAACTGTGCAACTTTTGGCAGCTTACTTAACCTCCCTGTGCCTTAGTTTTCGTATTTATAAACTTGAAAAGGTACTGTCAGCTATTTCATTGGGTCATTGAAAGGATTAAATCAGTTGAACAATGCTCGAACACAGTAAGTACTCAGTTAACGTTGGTTGTAATAATTATCTTGTCAATAACTATGCAATGTAAACTTTCCAATTTTAGATAAGAAATGGCTACCTTTTCCAACTTTCCCCTTTCTCTACTAGTGTTCAGAGATCATAATACTTCTATGATTCTATGACCCTGTTCCTGCTTCTGGATCTCAATCTCCATCAATGAGAGGTAAAGATGAAAAGACCACTTCTAAGAGTCAAAAGTCCTTTTTCTTTTTTTAATTTTTTTTCATTATTTTTTTAGAAAGAGGGGAAGGGAGAGAGGCAGAGAGGGAGAGAGACATCAATGTATGGTTGGCTTTCACCTGCCTCCAGCCACAGACCTGACTGGAGACCTGGTTTGCAACCTGGTTATGTGCCCTGGCTGGGGAATTGAACCTGCGACCTTTGGGTTTGCAGGCTGGCGCCTTATCCACTGTGCTACCAGCCAGGGCTCAAAAGTCTTGAGTCTGAATGCCTATTTAGCTACTAACTAATTAAATGACTCTATGATAAAGTCATTTTCCCTCTTTGGATTCTCAATGTCCTAATTATTTCAATGAGAGGGATGGACCAGTTGATCTCTAGGAATGTTTCTTATACCAGGATTTAAGATATCTACTGCCCTCACAAAGTTCAAAGACCCTCATACCTTCTACTTTGTGTTTAATGCCAGGGATATATCAGCAATCTTTCCTTCTCAAGTTTCACCGTATTTCTTGCCTCACTCTCTTCCCACTTATCCTTCTTCACTTGGCAACTTGGGGGTCCCAGTATGAGTTGGTGTGAGGAACTACAATTTCCAGAGTACAACTAACCTGAAAACTTCCCTCTCTTCCATCCTACTACCTCCACACCACCATGCAATTTCTTAGTTTCTCAAAATACCTGGTCTTTTACTTCTAGAGTATCCATTCAACTAAAGACATTCTATAAGAGGCGGGGAAAGATATGAATGGGTCTGTCTCATGCAGTCATGGAGCCATCATCCTTCCCTTAGTTTATCAGCAAATCAGCCAGTAATTGATGTCCCAATATCATTTGTAGTGGCCAGCATGAGTTAAACCCTAACCCATAGGCACTCATAAAAGTCAAGGTAGATATAAAATTATAACATGATCCTTAACTTAGGATCCTGATGTAAAGAAATGATATATGACCATAAAATGGCTTATCAGTGCTCTCTCCTATTTAATTCATGTCTGGTTCCCCTGCCAAACTATAAGTTCCATGAAATGGAAAGTATATTTTTACTTATGATAGTATCCCCAGCATCAAACAGAGTGCCTAATACATAAAGGGGGCCCTCAATAAACATTTATTGAATGAATTGAGTGAATGAATATAAATTTGTCTATTAGATTAGTCATTTGGGCCTTAAAATCACACAATATTTCTGTCTTGTAAATGAAATGGGGAAAAGGAAATTTCACCAAGGATAAATGGGAATAGTACAGAAGTCATAAAATGGGCAAGATACTTCTGCTGTACTAAAGGAAGTTCTTGGTTTGGCCATGTGCACATCACACTGTCCCCGCCCTCTAAAAACTGATATCAGGAAATACTCAGTCCAATCATCTCAGGAACTGATGCCCCGTAAGGCAAAAGACACCTTTAAAAGCCAACCTTCTGAGCAGGTTACAAGAAAGTATATCAGCCAAAATAAGGTTAAAATCAGAATGGGAGCCCTGGCTGGTGGCACAGTAGATAAGGCGCCAGCCTGCAAACCCAAAGGTTGCTGGTTCAATTCCCAGCCAGGGCATATAACCAGGTTGCAAGTCAGGTCTCCAGCCAGGTCTGTACTATAGCTGGAGGCAGGTGAAAAGCAACCATACACTAATGCATCTCTCTCCCTCTCCACCTCTCTCCCTTTCCCTCTCTAAAAATAATAAATAAAATATTTTTAAATTAAAATAAATAAAAATAAAATGAGCATGGGTGTAAAAAAATTTTCCTAGGGCTTACCAGGAATGAAACAGTCTAAATTAATCAATATAATATGTTATATTAATGTCTAAAGGGGAAAAAATAGAAGATAGTATCAATTGATGCAGAAAACATAATAAAATTCAACATCTATTCAAAACACAAACTCTCAACAACATAGGAATATCAGGGAACTTTCTCACTTGATAAGCGGCATCTACAAAAAAAAAAAAAAGCCTAATAGCTAACATTACACTTAATAGTAAAAGATTGCTTGTAATCTAAGATCAGGAATGAGGCAAGATGTCCATTCTCATCACTTCTATTCAACATCATGCTGGAATTCTTACTCTACAATAAAGTAAGAAAAAAAATAAAATAAAAGTCATCCAGACTGAAAACAAGGAAGTAATCACTATCACAAATGACATGATTGTCTACATTTTTTAAATCCCAATGAATCTACAAAAAAAATATCTAGAATAAACAAACTCAGCAAGTTCACAGGCTGCACGATCAACACAAAAAATCAAGTATCATAGACAATAGCAATAAACAATTAGTAACTAATTTTTTTAATGTTACTTACAATAGCTCCAAGAAAGGAACATATTTATGTATAAACCTAACAAAACAAGTACAGAATCTGAATTCTGCAAAATGTTGATGGAAGAAGCCAAAGAAGACTTCAATAAATGGAAAATAGTACTCAAATAATTAAGGTGGTAATCCCAGTCAAAACCCTAACAGGATTTTACACACACACACTGATTGGCTAATTCCAATTTCATATGCATAGGTAAAAGAACTAGAATATCAAAATGACTTTGAAACAGAACCAAGTTAGAAGACATACACTTCCTGATTTCAAAACACATTATAAGGCTATTTTTGGTATGACAAATATATAAATGAAAAGGAAAAGAGTTTAGAAATAGAGCCATACATGTATGAACAACTGAATTTTGAGCAAGGTGCAAAGGTAATTCAATGGATAAAGGACCATGTTTTTAACAAACGGTGCTAAAACAACTGGATATGCATATACAAGAAAATAAACTAATCCATGGCTCATACCACATACAATTCAAAGTGAACTATAGACCTAAAGGTAGAACTTAAAACTTTAAAAATTCTAGAAGAAAACATAAGAGAAAAATCTTTGTAATCTTGGGTTAGATATCATTTCTTAAATATAACACTAAAAACCCCTAAACTAAAACATTGAGAAACTGTATTTTATCCCAATTAAGGGCCTCTGCTCTTTGAAAAACATTATTAAAAGAATAAAAAGATTTGGAGAAAAACTCGCAAATTGTCTATCTGATAAAGGACTTACAGTATATCTACAATATAGAGAGAACTCTAAAATTCGGTAAGAAAAAATAAAACAACTTTTAAAATGAGCAAAAGATTTGAACAATCACCTCACCAAAAACATAGATGGACAGAATTAGGCACAAGTAAAGATGTTTAAAATCACAGCCATTATGGCAAATTAAAATTAAAATATGATGATATATTACTACTTATCTATTGGGTTGACCAAAAAGTCCACTTAGTTTTTTCTGTAAAATAAAAAGCACATTTGCCATTTTCACCAATAACTATTGATTTGAGTGTTTTGAGTATATCGGCTATCTCCTGCATGGTAGAACACTGAGTGTTCTCAATTTGTGTCTCAATTTGATCACTATTAATTGCAACTGGTCTACCCAATGTGCAGTATCACCCAGAGAGAAATCTTCAGCACAAAGCTTTGTGAACCATTTTTGACACGTTTGATCGGTCACAGCACTTCTCCATACACTGCACAAAATTCTTTTTTGCATTTCAGTTGTTTTTATCTTTCTTGAAATAAGGCATAATATGCTGAAAATGTTGAGTATTTCCTTCCATCTTCAATATGAAAGTGGCTCCATAAAAATTCACCAATTTTGATATTTTTTTAAAGGCACGCCAAATATGACAGCTGTCACAACACAACCTAACAAAATTGTTTCAAATGAAGTTAAAGACAACCAAGCGCTACTAGAGCCATCTTATGGAAGAAACCAAATGAACCCTTTTTGGTCAACCCAATATTAGAATGGCTCAATAAAAAAATACTGACAATATCAAATGCTGGCAAGAATGCAAAGCAACTAGAACACTCATACTCTGATGGTGAGAAAACACAATAGCACAGACACTCTGGAACAGTTTGGCAGTTTCCTATAATGTTAAACATATACTTATCACATGACTTAGCAATCCTACTCTGAAGTATTCAGTTGAGAAAAACAACTTACATTCACATAAAAAAAAAAAGGTCATAAATATTTATTGCACTTCCATTCATGAAATCACCAAAAACCACAAATGTAAATGGATAAACAAACAGTGGTCAATTCATATGATGGAATGCTAGTCAATAATAAACATAAAAACAAACAAGTATGGATACACATAACAACTTGGAAGAACCTCAAAGGTATTATGCAGAGTGAAAGAAGCTTGTTTTAGAAGGTTACATACTATATTATTTCATTTACGTAACTTTCTCAAGATAAAATTATAGCGGTAGAGAAAAAGATCAGTGATTGCCAGGGGTTGGAGATATATATATTTATCCCAAGAGAGTCCAGTGGAAGAGATGAGGCATTGAGAGAATTTTCCTTGATTCTTGTTTATGATCTATCTTGAATATGAGCCTTGGGTCTTGTTCAGCAACAACCTACAGAAGCTATGCCCCTTCCATCCCTCTGGTTGCCTCTCTGGGTCCATGTTTCTCTCTATGCCATTGGAACAGGCACTGCATCATGGGCTGGGGTGCCACTGCAACACTTACGCATGGAACTTCCCAAATGATTGGGTTCTCGGTGTCATATAACCATCAATCAGCAGCAGCAGTAAAGTCCCTCCTGCCCAGCCTTCTCCCTCACTACACTCTGGATGCCCTCCAAATGGCGCTGGCCCAAAGCAGGGAGAGTCACTTGTCCGCTCACTTCCCAAATATTTACAGAGTCCTTATTGGGTACCAGGCACAGCCAGGGACCCTGCTGCCAGGTTGAGACCCACGGCATATTCTGGAGGGCACGGCTGTCAGAGCAGCTGTCTTCGCAAGGGCCAGCAGTGGTATGTCCTGTCCCAGAGATCCTAGGCTATTATCTCATTTCCCATTTTTGCAGATTTTAAATGCTTTCCAACACTCCACCCCTTTCTCTGATTAAGATTTAAACACAGGCAGATGTACATCCAACATGGCGATATTTATTGACTCAACTTCTATCAGCACATAGTTCCTTCATTCTGTGATCCCATTTAGTTTGTACTTGAGGCAACTTTTCTCAGCCTACCAGCAGAACAACTCTTCCTCTCTCTGTTTCCAAAGATAAAATATGAGAGTGGTGAGATTAGGTGTTTAAAAAAATGGCAATGATTTGCCCAAGGTCATCCAAAAGATTGGCACTAGGACTGTGACTAGCGCTTATTCCACAAGAGTACCAAGTCCTTTTCCACAGTCAGACCGGGAAGACGAAGCTCACGCTTTATCCTTCTCCAAAACTTCAACAGAAATGAAAGAAACTCTCACCCAAATATCTGCAGAAGCAGCACAGGGCAGAAATGCTTTCAATACACAGTCATGTCCTGGGGGCAAGAGATGGTTTTGATAGACCTGCGATGACAGCAGTTTGAAACAGCCCCGTATTCAGGGAACTGTTCCAGCATGCCAGAGGCGGGGAGCTTCCCTAACTCTCGCAATTCATCCTCACACATGCCAGCTACGCTAAAGCAGCGTTAAGGGGCTGACAAACCACAAAGACCAGGAAATGCAGAGTGAATGCTGATCGGAAGAGCAATAGAAGGTAAATGTACACCAAGACATAATCTGGGAGCACAAGTAGCCTTCTGAGGCTTGGAAGCAACTGTGGTGATTTCCCAGCACCCATGGAGACGTCCGGCCAGGAGGCACCGAGAGAGGGGAGAGAGGGAAGGGAGGCACAAGGGTGCCACCCTCCACTTGCCCAGCTCACGTTGCAGATGTGCTGTCAGGTTGAATGTACAGTGAGGCTGGTCTAATGCTCAACCAAGGTCAGGGCTTCACGGAGGTCATCTCCCACACTTCCTGGAATGTTTTCTTAAATTGGTTCCACTTCTCAGAGTTAAGGAATTGGGCTTAGTTTGAAAGGGTGTCACCAAGTGGGGCCATTCAGTCATATGAGACAATTCCGCCCCCTCAACCCCGGCCCCAACATCCCATGCAGGTCTCATCTCCATCATTCTCCTCACCTTCCCTCTTCCTGGTATGTCATCTACCAACTTCAGATTCTTTAGATAAGTAAAACAGATTCCGGTAAATAGGCCACCTTGCAGATGACAGACTTTCAGCATGGGCGGAGTTAGACAAAGACTAGAATTCAGGAAGACAGCACCAGGAAGCCACTCCTGGTTCCCACCCCCACACTGCTCTCCTCCCCACGTCAGTGACCCACCTACCACTAACCGGGCACGTCAGGCAAACTGCCCACCAGCACCAGTTTCCACCCGTGAAGCCTCCCCATCGGCTGCCCTGGTTGTTTCACTGAAAGGTAAAGAAGTCAATGCCAAGACCCCACAAGCACTCTAACTGATGATAACTGGCACTATAGTGAAACTGAGTTTTGCTACCTTTGACCTTGGTAGCCCTAAGTGGTGGGGGAGAGAACACTTGACAGACATTAGCAGATCTCCACAGACCCAGTTCTAACAAGTGACCTGCTCCCTACAGTTCTCCCTCAGATGCAGCTGTTCGCTCTCCAGTTGCCCAATCAGATTAGGGACCAGGAGAGGGATTTTCCACCCAGGTGGCTTTTTCTCTACAACCTTCCACTCTTCTTATATAGCATAGCACCACTCAGGCTTCAGGCACAAAAGCTCTGCTAGGTTCCCAAACAAAGGACCTGAATCCTCTGATGCCTTCTGAAAGGAACATGTTATCAAGTCACTGTAGGCAAATGACATTGTGAAAGAAAATTCTGTTCTCCTGTATGAAAGCCACATTTTTCCAACACTCACCCCACCTATCTCCCATCCCTTCCCCTCCACCCAAAAAAATCCTAATGGCAGGAACCAAGGACAACTCTCGGACTACCACTGAATCTGCTGCACCTTTGAGTGCTGGGAAGGCCCACAGCACCTGATGAAAGAAAGCTTAGGGAGATGCTGCCCTCTTCTGGGAAGCACGCGAAAGAAAAACCTCAAAGAGCAGGAATTTCCTCCCTTCCCTGTAATTCTCACTATGGGCAAAAGGCACTGCTCTGTGTGACTGCCAAAAAGGATAGCTTATATGGAATCATATCAATGCAGAGGAAATATGGATGAAATTAATAATCCAGTGATCAGTGAGACCTTCGCTGCAAGGTGGGTAAAACTCCCAACAGGGCAGGACAGGACTTGAGAGCTTACGGCCACCTCTGATCATGACCTCAAGCATGCCTCAGGCTTACCATTGAAAAACAAATGTCCCTGTGTCCAACAAATCCCTGTCCTGCTACAATTTAAGTTCACACTTTCTTTATGTCAGCGATGAACTGACTGAACAGACCAAATTTCAGTGCTTACTATGTGTTTATCTCACAACTAAGTCCCAGCCCTGCCCTCAGTGAAGTTACAGCACAATCAGAGAGGCTGAGAAGTGACCAAAGGAAAAAAAACATAATGTGTGAATGTGCCGAGTGTGTAAAAGAGCAGATGGGAGTGGCTGGCAATGCAGGCTGGATGTCAGACACTGGGATCCTGAAGAAGGTGGCCCCCAAGCAGAAGACACCTTGATGGAGCCTTAAATATGTCTAGGATTCAGAGAGTGATGGTCAAGGAAAAAGGTGATACAAGTGTAAGAATGTCTACAGACAGGTATGCAGGTGGGCGAGGAAAAACAATACTTGTTTTTTCTTTCTCTCTTTTCTTCCCTGCAGGGATGAGAAAACAGTAGGCCCCTTCAGCCTGAGTAGACAGCTCAGCCTTGGAAGCAGTGACTGTCAGTTTACATACAACCTTCTGTCTATAAATAGCACCCTGCATGTATTTACACACCCCCCTCTGAAAATAGCATAGGCAGTTCTCACAGTGACTTTGAATTCGGAGTTTATATTTAGTTTACTCTCTTCCACCTATTTATATTTCTTTTGTTTACATAAATATTCCTCTCCATTTATTGCTGTCATGTCTGGGCACCTGATGCCATTAGAAGAACTTATAGCAACTTCATTCCATACAAATGGGCAGCTAGATCCATCTCCCCTTTATTCCCGTCTGCTCTCGAATGTGTTTCTTAGAATACAATTCCAGGCTTGAGGCCCAAAGAGACCTACATCACATTTTTTCTATACTCTGCCTCCAGCTAGATTCCCTGGAACTGGACTGTTTAAGTTTCACAGGCCTCCCAGGAAGGGAGCTGCACCCCACCCCCTTGCCCTAAATTGGTATTTTGCAGGATTTTGCAACCAGAAACCATTGACCCTGCCCTTCAAATGCTCACAAGCTGTGTATCTGCAGCCAGTCCCTTTTTCCAACCAACATTCCCACCTTATTTGTCTCTTTGGCCCTCAGCATTTTTAAAAAATTAATTTAGTTATTTAATTGTATTTTTATTTCCTTTACCATTTATCTCCCTTATATTCCCTCCCCCTTCAGTCACCACACTGTTGGCCATGTCCAGGAATTCCTTTCCTTTTTGCTCAATCCCTCCACCCTCTAAACTCCCCCTGCCCTAAGGCTGTCAGCCTACTATCTATGAGTCTGTCTCTATTTTGATCATTAGTTCAGTTTGTTCATTAGACTCCACTTATAAGGAAAATCATATGGCATTTGTCTTTCTCCAACTGGCTTATTTCACTTAGTATAATGTTCTCCATTCTCCAGGTCTATCCATGCTGTTCAAAGGATAAAATTTTCTTCTTTTTTGCAGCTGAGTAGTATTCCATTGTGTGAATGTGCCATAGTTGTTTTATCCACTCATCTACTGATGGACAATTGGACTACTTCCATGTCTTGATGACTGTAAATATTGCTGCAATGAACACAGGGGTGCTCAGTCCTAATTTTATCAATTCTTTCACCATTTTCACTAACTCTCATTAGCGCCTCCCTTAATTCTGTACTTTCCTCAAGGTTGAGAGTTCAGAATCCTACTGAGACACTGGACTCAGTTGAAGACCACTGGAAGATTGCTTCTGAGTTCCTGGGATGACAGCCAAGCCAAATCAGGTATGTCCTGGTGTCACCTTAGGGTGTCATAATTGGCATAAGGATGGATGTGAACTCTGGACCCTTTTCTACCCTTCTCTGGGAGAGTAGAAAGAACACAGGCTTTGGAGGCAGGCAGCCCTAGAGACAAAACTCTGCCACGTACACCTCTGGAGTCTGGACAAGTCCATAAGCCTCTCTAAGCCTCAGTTCTCTCATCTGTCAATTGGAGATAATACACTGACCTTTCAAAAGTTGTGAGAAAATATAGAGTAGGAAGAGCAAGTGTCCGATAGTAACTAAATGGCTAGCACTCCCCCTTCCTTTATCTTCCCTTGAGAAACCCACATGTCTATCATTTTTTTGAAACCCATTGCAACGAAGACTTCCATGGCTTCTACAAGTTCAAAGGAGTCTAACTTTGCCCTGCAAAGTGAGAACCATGCCCCGAGGCAGGTGAAAGTCATTCCTAATATGGAGCAGCAGCTTTGAGGCATTCTCTGGATCCCTGGCAAGAGACTGACTTGCTGCACAGCCTTGGGCCTTCAATGTACTGCTTGAGAAAAACAACAAACAGAATGCTCTCCTGTGGTGCACAGCATCCTGGGGGAAGTGAATGTCCCCCACTTCTGATGAGGAATGAGCAGGCAGAGTAGGGGGAGGTGGATGGTAAGGTACTCAAAGGGAGAAGACCCCAGGATGGGAGGTTCAGAGCACTGAGGAGAAACAAGGCCATCAGACACCTCATTCTCACACACTGTCTCTCATTTTTGGTTCTAACCTCACCCACTCAGGCTCTCACTGATATACAGCCAGTCTGGCATTTATTCCAGGTAATCTTGTATTTTATTGCAATCTCAAATCAAAGGAGGAAGGAACAGAATCAAAAACTCAGAGGAAAATAAAGCTCTAAATTGTACTCAAGTTAAAAGCGCTTCTCAAATATGCCTGCTGGGTAACATGGGCCACCTGATAATGCCAGGACTCTCAGTGCCTGTTCACTACAGTCTCCCTCTGGTCAGAGTCAGCACCCTGGCTTCTGGGAGGTGGGTGGGGATTGAAGCTCTGGGTTTTTTAGAGAGCTAGTGGCCAAAGCAGGCAGTCGTCCAGGAAAGCAAAGGAGTCTCTATTGGATTGAGGCCACTCACAGAGAGACAGTCCCTGAAGAATCCAGTTCTGTTTTGAAATAGAGTCAAAGGGGCTGCACACATACCCTCTTTCCCCTCCATTACCTGAGTAGCTTCCACCTTCTTTCAGCCCCAAAGTGGACATCAGCTTCTCCCCCAGGAAACCTACAGGGTGTGTCTTGAGGAGCTGGTGCTTCCATGTTCTTTCATAACCCTCTGTTTACCTTCTCATTAGTCTCATGCTGTGTTATTTCTTGCCTTCCTCATGATGCCTCATAACTTCATTCAGTTCCTGGTGAGAGTAGTAGCTGATCATAGCTCTGAGGTCCCAGTTGGCCTGTAAGTCAGTCAAGTGGTCCCTTTCTCTTTCATTCAATGACTATTTGTAAAGTCCCTACTCTGAGCCAGATAGTGTTCTGAGCATTTGACATCCATTAATGAACCACATGGGGAAAAACCCTCTATGATCATGAAGCTTCCATTGGTTTTCCTAATATATTGCTAATACTAATCCCCAACATTAATATCACACTTCATTCCTAACAATCATCTTTACATTCACAGTAGCCTTTGAGTTTGACTTGGCAGATCCGAAAGGCACCAACAGTAGATTAAGAGGAGAGATACATCATGAGTGGACAACCTATTTCTCAAAGAGTGATTCAGAAGCAGGGTCTTAACTAGAACCCAGGGTTTCTACTTCTCAATAGAGGGGTCTGTCCTCTGCAGCTCCCTGCCACCTGCCTCAGTATGAACAAATTCCAAGCCTGTTATGTCTGTCAGTGTTATTCCTCGAGGAAGCCTCCAGGCCCCTTGCCCCTTGACCATGCTGATTCTCCCCATCCCTGAGTTTCTGTCATCCTCTCTCTAGTCTAGCCACACAGTGCAGCACTTACTCAAGTGTCACATTAGCTGTTCAATGCTGTTTTGAGCGTCACGCATTCCCACTAAGAACATAAACTCCTAAGTGTCAGGACAGCAAAGAAAACCTCTGGACTCTTGAGTAATGCCTCTTGACCCATCTCATAGACTACGTGCTACAATGGTCTATGAGATGTCCCAAGATGAGTGAGTGAGGTCTGGGTCTCAGAAGATGTCCTCTGCCTGCAGATAGCCTCATTTTTGCTTGTTTGTTTTTGTTTTTGTTTTTGTTTTTATCCTGATGAGCTGTGAAAATCATTTTGTATTTGTGCCATTCTATAAAAAACTGTTGGGAAGCTCTACTTATATTACCTAGTAGCGTACTAGATACAGGGTGGGTGATTAACAGATACCTAGCAATCTGCCAAATGCTAAAAAGACAAATTTCAGAAGATTTCAGAGCTGGGAGGGATGGGGGATACAGCCAGTTACTGCAAATGATAACTGAAGCTCGGAGAAGCCAATGACTTGTTAAAGGTCACACAACTAATAATTATCAGAGCTAGGCAAGTTTTCCAAGTAAATGGCTTTAGGCTTGCCTGTAAGTCAGCAGCAAGAAGAGGAAAGGAACAGACAGGGAGAGAGAGCACCCTGGAAACTGGCTGAGGCTGGAGACCAGGCCTTTTTCATGAGTCTCACCAGCCCAGCATCTCCAAGAGCAGCTGGGACCACTTGACAGAGGTCTCCCCTCCCACACGAGGCAGCATCTCTGCAGGCACAGCATTCACTTGCAAGCCAGATGTGATGGTTGGAGGTGAGAGGTTGGATACCATTGGTACTAGGTACAATGCACCTCCCCACCCCCACCCCTGTTGACCTCATTAGTAGGTACAATTTTGTAAGAAGGAAAGAAAGGCTGAGCAGAAATACATTTGGCATATAATGTACCATGCAAGATGCTAAGATAACACATGGCCTATCAATGATTCATTCCCTACAGCAGGGGTCCCCAGCCCCTTCCCTCAGCCAGGGCCACACAGCAGGAAGTGAGAGGGGGCCCACTGAGCAAGCTAAGCTCCCTCTGTACTTACAGCCACTCCCCACCACTCCCATTACTGCCTGAGCTCCACCTCCTGTCAAGTCAAAAGTGAGATTAGGTTCTCATAGCAGCACGGACCCTACTGTGAACTGCACATTGAGGGACCAAGGTTGCCTGCTCCTTATGAGAATCTAGTGCCTGATGATCTGAGGTGGAGGGGAGGCAGTGACGTGATTGCTGGGCATCGGCTGAAAATACAGATGATCGTTAGCAGAGAGGTTTGACTGCACAGAGACCATAATAAATCCACTGCTTACAGATTCATATCAAAACCCTAAGTGAATGACAAGTGACAATCAAGCTGCATCTGGGGACAGGGTATAAGGCCTTCCCCTGACCTAGTCTGTGGAAAAATTGTCTTCCATGAAACCAATCCCTGGTCTCAGAAAGGTTGGGAACTGTTGCTCTACAGCATTCTGCCCAGGCTATTGGCTAGAAAAAGGAGGAGCCTTACAGAAAGAAATTATGAGACACCCAGAAACCACAGGTTGGAGTCCTGACTCTTGAGTTAACTGGCTATAAGGCATTGTCACTTATCATCTAATGATGATAAGTTTTCTCAGCTATGAGGACAGAAGAAGCTCAGACTAAGACAGTACCTACAATTCCTTGTATTTCTGGCATTTCAGTTAATTCATCTTTCTTAATGTCTTCAGATTTTAGCAGGAGAGCTGTAGTTCGCACAAGTAATACTCCCTGTCTGTCTCTAGCAGGAAAGAACAGGTAGTACTGTACAAGTTAGAACATAATGAAATCAAAGCATGTATTATGGTGCCTAGCATAATGTGACGTTTGGTACATATCGGACTTTCATTGACTATGTATTGAGGAGGGAGAAAACAGGAAGGAGAAAGGGAAGGAGGGAGAAAGGGAGAGAGAAGGAAAGAGACGGGGAGAGATGGACGAAGGGAGGAAAGGAAAAAGAAAAAGAGGGAGGAAGAAAAGGAGGGCCAATCAGGCGTACTGTTTTTGTTCCAGTTGTACAAGTCCTGATTTCCACCTAAATAATAAAAAGCTAACATTACCTTAGAACCTACTATTCTAAGTTTTCTAAATTTTAAAGCTATTAAGTATATAATATTTATTGCCAAACTGTGAAGATACTATTTTTATCCCCATTTTAAGGATAAAGAAATGGCAGCACAGAGAAATCTACTAGCTTGCCCAAAGTTATCCAGCTAGTAAATGGCAAAGCTGGGATTTTACTTTCAATCTTTTATTCCCCATCTGTGTGTCCCACCCCCATACAGTTCCTACCATCCATCATGTTAAACTAAGTGAAAGAAAGAACACAGAGGATGGTTAGGACTGAGAAACCAAAAGACAATGGGACCAGGAAGAACACAGCTTCAGGAGGCTGATGCAGGGCCTGCTTCACCTAAATCAGGAAAGTATTGTACTCAAACTCCAAATATACTAAGATGGCCAAAGTAACTGGCTGGTAATTTTCCAATGTAAAATGTCATGACCAGCAGGAAATGAGGGTGGGGAAGAGGCAGGAGAAGGTAAAGGGGGAATCAATGGTTATGGAAAGAAGCATGACTTGGGTTGGTAAACATAATACAATATACAGATAATGTATTACAGCACTATACACCTTAAACCTCTATAATTCTATTAACCAATGTAACCAAAAACATTCAATAAAAATTTCTTTTAATTTTAAAGATTTTATTTATTTATCTTCAGAGAGAGGGGAAAGGAGAAAGAGAGAGAGAAAGAAACAACGTTCTGTTGCATCTTGGGTGTCCCCAACTGGGGACCTGGCGGCAACCTAGTCATGTGTCCCAACAGGGAATTGAACCAGTGACCCTCTGGTTTGCAGGCTGGCACCCAATCCACTGAGCCACACTAGTCAAAGCTAAAAAAAATAATTTTTTTTTAGTTTATACTCTTAAATACCTTCACTTCCTACAGTGAAGTTACTTCAACAGTAATATGGATCAATGGAGAGAAACGCTGGAGCCAAAACATGTCTGGGTGTGAATATCAGCTCTGCCATTTAGTTTGTGACCTTGGGCCAGTCATAGTTCTTTATGCCTCAGCTTCCTTATCTGTTATCATAAAGTTTTTAAATAGTCCTTAAAGCATTTAGCCCAGAGGCTAACAAATACTCACCCTTTAATAATAAAACTTCCTTCACTTCTGTTTGTTTCTGGGATTGCGGAAACCTAAACTCAGATTGCATTGTTAATCCCAAGATGGGGTGCAGGGACCCAAAGGGTGCAATTATCTCCAATGTCATCGTCCCAAGAGAGATCCACAAGCTGTCAGGTGGTGGCAGGCATGCAGGAAGCCAGGATGCTCATGAGCTAAGCCAGGGCTTATCACCTCAGGCCCAGCCTAAGGCCTATCCTCCACTCTCAGGCAGGGATCCAACTAAACCAGAGATAGCTCACCCTCATCAAAGATTCCCTTAGGTGCAGCAAGGATGCCACATACTTCCTTGGCAATCAGTTCCTTCTTTTGTCTAGCTGGCATCCCCTCTATTATAAGTTGATCTCACTTCCTTTGCTCTGAAAGAAAAACAGCTGGTCACCACCACCCACATACTGGCCCTTCCGATAAAGGATGCTTATGCCAAAACATGGGGTTCCAAAAGCCTGCTCTTTCATCCTGTCATAAAACTCGATCCAGCTGAGTTGGGACCTTTATGGTTTAGATGTCAGTTGAAGCAGCCTCAACGGGTACCAGGCAGTCTGTGGGCAGCAGATGATATTTCCTATGCCACAGGAGTGGGCCTCATGGTCTTACTGTGGTGGCAGGTGGGCCAGGGTCCACCTGTCCTTCCCCTAACCTTCTACCCAGGGAGGAAGGGTTTCTAGTTGTGTCTGCTGAGCAGAGCAGCAGGAGGAGGACAATGGCAAGGAAGACCCAGAAGCTCCCCTAGAACAAGGTGGGTGCTCCAAGAGGAAATTTCAATAGCCTCGGAATATGTGGAGAGCTACCAGCCTCACCAGTTACAAAAGAGTATAACTTAATTTCAAAAGATGACATTTTCTGCCTACTGGTAAATCTTGTTTTTTATGGTAAGAGCTTTAGTGGAAATGCAGGGACTAAGCTCTTTCATACACACGTGGTAGAAACATAAGCTGGATTGAACTTTCTGGAGGCAACTGTCAATCTCAACCAAAGGCCCCAAAAAATTATTTCAAAACACACTTTCACATATTCTACAAATATACTAATCTGCATAGAATTAATTAAGCTCCATTCACTGTAGTACGTATTTTATAACAACTGCAAACATTTCTTTTTAAACAAATTACATTTCCAATGATAAGGATTTAGTTAAATAAATTAAAGCTCATCATGATTGTAGGAAAGTGTATCATCATTAAATGTAAATATATATATATATATATATATATATATATAAAGTCAGAAAAATAGTCAAGACATATACAAGTGAAAAACTTTATCAAAAAAGCATACAAGGTTTGTCCCAAAAGTATCAAGCCAGCATCCATATAATTAAAATGGCGCAGCTGATACTTTCAGGACAGACCTCGTATACATCTCTTGCTACATTTATGTCAATATTTATTCTCCATATAAGGAGAGAATTACATAGTTCTCTCTCCCTCTGTAAGGATACATGCCAAGATACTATTTGTAATTAGGTCTGGTTGGTAACATTTTTAGGTTATTTGTTCTTATTTAGTTTTTGCTTAAAGGTAGATATGAAATCTAGGTGATTTTTTTTTTTAGATTCCTTTATTTTTAGAGAGAGGTGAAGAGAGAGAGGAACATTATTGTGTAGTTGTTCTCACTCGCCCCCAACTAGGGACCTGGCCTACAACTCAGGCATGTGCCCTGACTGGGAACTGAACAAGTAAGTGGCCCTTTGTTTCTCAGGCCAGCGCTCAACCCATTGGGCCACACCAGCCAGGGTGGAATCTAGTATTTTTACCACAATTATATATTCTGTTTGGACTGAGGAAAAATAATACTGTGACTTTAAGAGTAGAAAAAATGAGAAAACTACCCCAAATCTCTTTTAAAAAGGAAAAGCCAAGATCAGCCTTGAAAGAAAATTTCACTTACAGGCAATACGCAGGTTAAAGAGAAGTAGAGAAAAAGGGAAGCAGAGCCTCTGGCTTTATCTCAGGAAGGGACCAGAGCATGTCACCTTTACACGCCTGCTTATAAACCTTAGCTCCATCTAGCTGAGCCAAGTGTTCCTTCTGTAAATGCCTCTTTAAATCTTTGCTCTTGATTATCCCTATGTGACCTTCCCAAGAGAAATAAAAACATATGTCCACACAAAGACTGTACACAAATGTTCATGGCAGCACTATCCAGAACAGCCAAAAAAGTGGAAACTTGAACAAAATGTGGTGTCTCTAGACAATGAAATACTATTCTGCAATTAAAAGGAATAAAGTACTGATACATGCTACAATGTAAATGAACTTCAAAAGCATCATGTTCACTGAAAAAAAGAGTCAGATGCAAACACTACATGTTGTATGGTTCGATTTATATGAAATATCCAGAATATAGGAAGTAGATTAGTAATTGCCTAGGTCTAGGGGCAGTGGAGATCAGGAAATTGGGATTGACTGCAAATGGGCATGAGGTGTTCTTTGGAAGTGGTGGAAATGTTCTAAAATTAGATTGCCATGATAGTTATAACACCTCTGAAAATATACTAAAAGCCACTAAAGTGCCCATTTAAAAATAAAAAATTGTATATCATATAAATTATATCTTGAAATAAAAGTTTTAAATATGTATCCCTAGCTAATGTTGTACTTGAAGGACCCAACCATCAAATGTATCCATTCATTCAAGTATTTATTCAAGCATATAATATTTTCAGTGCCTACAATTCACCAGGTTATTACTCGAATAATGTGAGAGTGAAGGAAACAAATTATACCTGTATTTTAATGATATGTAAATCAGTTTACACGTTGATATCTACCAAGACTCTTAAATACAGGAGGAGGGACTGTTCTTATATGTCTTTTCAGTCAGATCTTGCAGAGTGTCTGGCATGTTGCAGACCATATTCAACATACATTGTTGGATAAATGACTTAAGTAGATATAAGAGAGCCTGAAAGTTGAGAGAGAGCCACACGGCCCCAAAGCTGATCCCTTAAGTAAAACATAGGAAAGGAGGGTGACAAGGGAAGAACAAGCCAAAACTATGGGAAAAAGATACAAATTTTCTGGCTTCTCAGGACCAGGGAAGAGTCTCTCTGTAGCTCTGATTAACCAAGATTGGCAGGTAGTAATGAGTGTGTGGTGGTTCCTTCATGCCATTTCTTTCAAGATCTTGCCCAACATATGGCAATAGTTAAGGTCAGAGACTGGAAATTTCTAATTCTCAGAATGTCTGGGTTCTATGCCTCATACTATCACCTCAAGCCCACTGTTTCTTGGGGGATGTAATGGGGAGCTCTGCTGAGCTTCTCTACTTCCACTTTCCAATGAGCTCTAGGTCCCTATTTGGCATTGGCCACCTGGTAGGAAATGGCTGTCAACATCAGGGCTGCACCACCCCCAGCTTCTGCCTCGAGCATTCCAGAACTATCCTCATTTCACTGCCCCTCCACTTGGAGAGGGCCTCTTGGAACTTTACAATGGTGTGCAAAGCTACAAAGATGATTATTCTCTTTGGCCCAGTAATTTTACTTCTCAGTACAAATTGGAAGAAAACAGAGATGTTCATGATCATGGATTTATAAGGTTTTTTGCTGTGGTAATATTTATAACACTGATGACACTGCAATTTTGGAAGCTTCCTAACTGAAAAATAATGGGGGAATGATTAAGTCATAGTACAACTGTGTGATGAAATACTATGCCATCATAGCAATCCTACTGCAAGTGAAATTAATTATAAAAGGACCTGATCTTGGTATATTAATAAGCAAGAAAGGTACGCTGCAATATGCTACAGAGAGTTTAATCTCAATTTATAGGTTATATCTATGCAATCTATGTAGAGGGAGAAACAGCAGGAAGACAGCTTCCACGTGTAGGGGGAGTTACGGCTTGGGGCAGCAAGGTGTTCAGACAGCTGGCGAATGAGTCCATGCATACACATGTGCATAGAGAAAAGTAGCAGGATATGCATGAACATGAAAACAGTTGTTACGTCCGACTGGTGGTATTAAGACAGACGTTAGTGCGTATTTGTGTTTTTTTTAATTTTCTAAGTTTCTACAATGAACAAAAAGCAAACTTCTTAAAAATCAAAAAAATAAAATGAAGGTCTACTTATTCACAGCAAAAGAAGCGGCATTTTCTAAGAAAAGGTACCCTAAGACGTCAGGTAGAAATATGTTCTACAAATTACCCTATCAGCTATCTATCCTAGTTGCCCTGAGTCTGCCCTGATCTGAGTGCCCTAAACTGCCAGCCATCAGAATGATGAGAGCACGTAAGAGCTCCACTCCGTAACTGACCACAGATAGACCTCAGCTGCAAGGAAAAGGAAGAGGAGGGTTTCTTCTCTTGCAGAAAACAGTAATCATTTCAAATTTGTACAGGATTCCCCACCTCCCTGCATTTGGAACTGATGTTTTATATCCTGGTAAGTCTCCTTCTCCACGTGACTTGGGATTGCGTGGGAATGGTCCCAAGTGCAGGAGGCCGCCGCGCCAGCCTGCTCATTTCCTGAGCCCCAGCTCACCCGAGGAGGCTCAGCCAGTGAAGTCACAGGAAACTTCATCCCGCGTTTTAGTACAGGAAGGCTTCTTAGAGAAGAAAGGGTTTTTGAAGGGAATTGAAAGTTGGTACAGACAGGATGAGATGATCTAGGAGAAAGCAGTTATGAGAATAATGAATTGCTGAAAAGGCGTTATACAAGTCTCCCCTTAAAACTTCAATCAGAGATGAGAAGACCCAGTCTCTGTCCCACGAACTTTATAAAAGACCCACATATGTCAAACTCCAGAAACAGAAAGATCAAAGCTATAGGTGACTACTTATTCTGGGAAAGGAATCTTGACCAAATACCCAAATACCATGGATTTTCTTTGCTAACTCCACGGGATACTAAGACAGTGTGTTGGGGGATAAGATTGTGATGAAGACAGAGAAATGGCCCACCACCACCAGCAGCTCCCTGGCCAAGGTGGTGCTGAATGGAAGGACCCGGGTGTGTGTACTAACTGGGTGCTCAGGTGCACATGTCATCCAACCCCTAGAGAACATAATGGGGATCCCTAGGACAGTTTTTTCTATGTTGTTTTCTGCTGTTTCTCCAGAGCCAGCCAAGTACAGTGCCTGGCATGCAACAGGGACTCAAGGGTTATTTTATCAACGAACTGACTCATACTGATGGGCTGAAGGTGTGGAATAATCCTGCCCTGTTTGATTAAGGGAGACTGTGATTTTATGGCTCCTCTGAGACTCCCACTGATGGAGAAAAGACCCCACTGGGGCTAATTTAGTGGACTTCATTACTCAGACTGGTGTCCCCATCACCACCATCAACACTTTCAAAGGCAATACAAACACCAGTGACCAGTGACCAGGAAGCTCATGAAGGTGAGAACATCCTAGTGATCATATTAGATAAGACTGTGAAAATAGCATGAGCTCCTCATCCAAGAACAAACTTAGGCATGAGAAGGGAGAGGGAAGAGAGTGCAGAGCATCCCTGACCCAAAATGAAAACACATCTTTCACTTCTTTCCCTTCCTGAAGGGAGCCTATCAGACACCATAGACACCTGGGGAAGGAGCAGGACTTGTGCCCTGCACATCCTAGCTGTGCAGACTCACCCTCCCAAAGTTGTGCATGTGTGGGCAGCCATGTGCGCTCCAAGATTGTTTCAGAAGCTGAATACTGAATAGTTCTCCTAGATGAAAAGCCCCAAGGAGTGGAGGTTGAGCTTGGGTTGTGGACAATGGGAGGGGAAGCTTTGAGGCAGTCATCGTTTTAGTACCTCATCCTCCAGTTATGTACCTCCTTCCAACAGCATTTCACTCAGGAGAAAGAACAAGGGTGACCCTGACACCACACTACTTCCAAAACCCCTGAGAAAGGGCAGAGAGAGGGGCATCTCTTTTCACTCTGCGTAATAAGCCCTGTCAAACCCTGAGGGATCAATCCTCTGGTGCCCCTGCCCAGCCTCTGTGGCTTGTAAAGTGGGCTGAGTAACTGCAGTAAAGTGGAAATGGAAGACTTTCATCAGGATTTCAGTGATGTGAGGGGTGAAGCTCAACTGGGTGTGACAACTGAGGGCAGACTGTCTGCTTGCACAGCCCACAGAGGAACACCCCCCTACCCACAAACTCACACATTCATTCACACACAAACATCTAACTCGGATGTGCTCCTACTCACTCATAAACACACTCACACTCATACAGACACAGTTGCTGTCCACCTATTGCTTTTTTTGTAAGTCACTGTTTTTTAATCTTCAATTCCCAGTAATTGTTTTCATACCATAACTGGCTGAGAGAAGAAAGAATCTACCTCGGTTATTTTAATTACGCATTTAAAATTTTCTTTATACTTCTATTGTTATAATAGTAACAATTATTACAGAAAAAAATGTGATAATGGACAAGAAAAAAATTTCACTACTACCTTTCTAGAGATACTGCTCTTACTAATACCATACCAAGCTATGCCTAATTTTTCTTTTTTTTTCTTTTAATTTTATTGTTGTTGTATTACATCCATCCCCTTTTTGCTCCCCTCTGTCCCCCTGTGCCTAATTTTTCTATCACAATGATATATAGATATATAGATATGGATGCAACTATGTAATACATACATATACGTATATTTAATTTTAATTTTTATTTTTAAAAAGACTTTATTTATTATTTTTAGAGAGAGGGGAAGGGAGAAAGGCAAAGAGGGAAAGAGACATCAATGTATAGTTGCCTTTCATCTGCCTCCAGCTATGGACCTGGCTGGAGATCTGGCTTGCAACTTGCTATGTGCCCTGGCTGGGAATCGAACCAGTGACCTTTGGGTTTGCAGTCTGGAGCCTTATTCACTGTGCCACCAGCCAGGGCTACATTTAATTTTTAAATATGTTTATATCCTTATAAGTATACCATTTATATGTGTAACATATGAAGAAAATCTTTTCAGGCCAATAACATGTCCACAACAATTATATGTATATATAACACATAAAGAAAATCTTTTCAGGCCAACAACACATGTCCACAACAATTATACTAAATGACTGAAGAATATGCTAGTGGGACCCTAGCATAGTTAACTACTTCTGTATTGTAGGACATTTGGGATATATTCAGTTCTATAAAATAAACTAATTAAAGCCATTTTTAATCTATCCACTAACAATACTTTTTTTTTTTAAGATTGTATTTATTATTTCCAGAGAGAGTGGAAGGGAAAGAGGTAGAAAGGGAGAGAAACATCAATGCATGGCTGCCCTTCACCCGCCTCCAGTCACAGGCCTGGCTGGAGACCTGGCCTGCAACCTGGCCAAGTGCCCCTGCTAAGGAATCCAACCAGCGACCTGTGGGTTTGCAGGCTGGTGCCTTTTCCACTGTGCCACCAGCCAGGGCAACAATACATTTTAGCAGTGGATTTGCACTCAACATTGCGGAACATATCATTATAAGTACACCATGCCTTTTTCTTTTCTGATGAAACTCAAAAATAAAATGTTTTGGAGTTCCCCTTTTGTGGGGCCCAAACTTGCAGCAGCCCTACAAACAGCAGATTTTTTCACTGTGTGGCTTCATATGTTCCATGTATCCTAACACTCACTGTTAAAAAACAAATTTCAAGGCCCTGGCTGTCATCACAGTGGATAAGGTGCCAGCCTGTGAGCCCAAAGGTCACTGGTTCGATTCCCAGCCAGGGCACATAACCAGGTTGCAAGCCAGGTCTCCAGCCAGCTCTGTAGTTGGAGGCAGGTAAAAGGCAACCATACATTGATGTCTCTCTCCCTCTCTGCCTTTCTCTTTACCCCTCTCTCTAAAAACAATAAACAAAATCTTTTTAAAAATAAAGATAATGAACAAATAACATAAATAGGAAAAAACAGCAAAAAATAAATAAATTAAAAAGTAAAAAAACAAATTTCAATCAAATTTCTTCTGTGTTAGAAGAAAAGCTAAGGTATCTTTCCCTTCTCTCTATAGAAAATGGTTTCACAAAGTTGTTGCCATATGAAGACATGATTGAAGAGAATGCAGAGGGGGGAAAGCACTTCATCAAGAACTTAATGAAAATATTATAAGCTTCCTGGATTTTAGAATGTTTGTTCTAGGCATCAGCTTTTTAAAACATCAATGTATTGTGGCTTCTCTTCTCATTCTAATTAAATATGCTTTTCTACTTCACTCTTCTGTATGACTTTTGCATTCTTTTTCTAAACTTGTGTAAGCTATGCCTATCAGAGCCTAGATGCCCTCCTGGTAGCGCCCACATTTCCCAAGGCCAGTGTCGAGCACAGAGAAGCTGCCTGAGTTACTGTTTACTGATCAGGATTGACAGAATCAAACTTGGATGGGGCAGATGCAGCCCCACCAAAAGGCCCAGGGACAGGAGAGACAGTCTTGCATCCCACTGATATTTAATGCCCTATGATTCCTTAACAAAAGACATCTGCCTGCCCTTTTCCTGAGTTTTCACTTTTCCCATCTCCACTCACTAACACCATCCCTTCCACGCTTTCTCCTTAACCTTGTTTCCCCTACATATTTCTTCTCTCTTCTCCCCTTCAGCCCCCTTCAACCCCTTCAAGTTCTCTCCCCACCACTACCACCCTGCCACTGCTCTTTGCCTCATTCTCTCATTTTCCTGCCAAATCTGGAATAAAGATCTTCATGAAAAGTTGAATGCAGCTGATGAGAAAACGGAGGCCTCCTGGCTGAGCTGGCAGTCACTTCTGATTTCCCTCAGGCCGCGGCAGACACTGGAGTGAAAGGTCCACAGCACTCTTACAGGGGGTGAAAGCGCCAGTTTGTCGGCCTGTCTCCTCCCTCTGGCGGAGGGGTCTGGTAGAGGCAGCAATGGAATCTGCTCAGGAAACTGCCAGCATGGAGCCTGCCCGTGGCAATCCTGTACAGTCCTGCCCTGTATGTGGGGGACCCTGTCCCCACCTTTTCTGAGTCCTCTCCTCCCCTCACTCGTCCTCAGGAACTGCTGTGCAGGGCCTCAGGGAGCACAGTGGGCTACAAAGAGAATCTGGCACTGCTGAGTCTGTCTTCGAGAATCTCATGGGCAGCAGTGTGGGCTTTGCCCACCTGCCCAGCCTGCCCCCTCCACAGACTTCCCGGATGTGGCTCTGCCAGCATCCAGGGGTGACAGCCAACCTCCAGCCCTCCACCAGTGCAGGCGTGGTGCCCATTCCAGAAAAGGGCAAGAAAAGGGAGGAGGAAGGACAGAGGAAATGAGGAAGAAGAAGTTTTTTTGCAAAAATCATGCCTTTTCCACAAAGCTCCCCCTGCCTCCTCAAGCCCTTGGCCTTACTCCCTCCTACTGGCTTCCAGAACATTCATCAGACACCCATCGGCATGTATATACCATGTACATCCTTGTTACCCTCTTACATAAGTGCACTTTGTCTCCACCACACAAAACTGGTCTAAGTACGAACAGGATGCATTTTATGATGAATTATTTATTTCTGTGACCCCACACTTAGCAGCGGCTGGTGATTAAGAACCATTTGCCAACTGGGTCATTACCTGTGATAATACTAAGATTACAACTCCAAACCATGCTTGAAAGAGACCCCATTTTGCCTGGCATTCTATGTCTCAGATCATATACAGTGTTTTGATATTCCTACAGAGGAGGGAATCCCATTTATTTCTACCATCACATCACACTGTGACTTATGGGGACAGCCAAAGGGTAGGATATATCTAGTGTAGAGAAAATCACTTAGCTATCTCTCAGGTCCAAGAACTTGAATCACTTTGTGTCCCTTTGCAGGAGGTTCCCAATGAGAAAACTGTGAGAAATTCTACTGGCCAACAATGAAATCAACATAAAAAATATCTCCACAGGAACCACTATCCATAGTTTTCATTATCTTTTTAAAGGTTTTATTTATTATATTTAGAGTGAGGGGAAGGGAAAAAGGCAGAGAGGGAGAGAGACATCAATGTGTGGTTGCCTTTCATCTACCTCCAGCTACAGACCTGGCTAGAGACCTGGATTGCAACCTGGTCATGTGCTCTAGCTGGGAATCGAACCAGCAACCTTTGGGTTCACAGGCTGATGTCTTATCCACTGTGCCACCAGCCAGGGCTCCACTGTCCATACTTTTTAAAATGTGCAAGGAATATTGTGTCTGTCTTCTGCAGCTGTGAAGCCTATACCTAGGAAGAAAAAAAGAGCAAAAGAGCAAAGCAAGGGGTCCATGCTCCCTCTGAAGGCAGCACCATCCAGTGCAGGGATTCAAAATGGGGAAACAATCCACAGGTGTTGGGAGAAAACTTGGTTAATGCATGGATAGGCATTAACCTTTCAAGAAGGTTGCTCCTCTCTCAATTCTCCTTCTTCCTTCAAGGAGACTGTTTTAGTCAGGTGCTAGGATCTGCTTAACTTGTCTCAAACACTTAGCTCCCACTTTAACTCCAAATAAATAGAATTATAGCTCTCAACAGATCACAATGTCCAGCTAGTTTCATAATACTGGTTTCCATGAATACATTTGTCCTTTGGTCGCCAATATTTAAAGCAAGTAAAGTTGCTTTTCTGCATTGGCATTTGTGATATAGTTTCCTTTTAAAGGAACTACATTTTTTTTAATTTAATTTTATTGTTGTTGTATTATATCCATCCCTGTTTTGCTCCCCTCTGTCCTCTTTAAAGGAACTACATTTAATTTAAACAATGAATCTAGCTTAAAAAAAAAAAAAGTATTAAATAATAGTACAGGGGTTGGCAGCTATGTCCAAAATGATGAACATTATATGCTCAAGACCAAAGGCTGGGAACCACTGGGGACTGAGAAAAGGAGAAAGAAGTCAGGTGCCCAGTTCTCATCTTTATCCAGACAATTTCCAGTGTGTGGCCTTGGACAAGCCACTGAAACTCTTTCCATGACTGTTTTCTCATATGTAACATAAGGAGAGTTGGTAGGCTTTCAAAGTATATTCCAATTCTGAAACTCCAGTATGCTTTATTATTTGGGCGGGGGGAGCACAGAAAAAGGAAAACAGCAAAATGAAGCAGAATTCTTCTGCTTGTTGTCTTTGAAGATCGCAAAGGGAAGCTCTCTCTTTGATTTCACAATGAGCTGAGGCCTAAAAGTAATGCCCATCTGTTAGCAATTCTGTCTGTAATCCTCCCTCACCCATCCCCTGATCCTCAGAGACAGGGCAAGCAGCAGCCCCCAACTTCCTCGAGATGGCAGCTACTTAGTTCTGAAGATGAACAGCCAGAAAGGAAAATGGAGTCATGCCCTGCCTGCCTGGTCAGAAGGCCCCTCACTAATCTCCCCATCCTGAAACCCGAGGCCCTGGGAATGGCCTATTCACAAATGGCCTGGGCCTGGCCTAATAGACAGAGAACTCCTTGGGGGATCCTATCAGCCCCCTCTTATCTCCCCATTGTGACAGGTGAAATGAGAAACTTGGGCACAGAGCAGTCAGTCCCCTTTCCAAAAGCCTGACTGGAGCTAGGGGTGGATCAGGGAAGCAAGGGCAAGCCCCCTGTGTTAGACTTAGAGGCCTTTTTGAAACGAAAAAAGAATTTGATCTTGGATAGATTTTTCTAATAGTCCTTGAAATGGATTGAGCAAAATGCCTAAATCTGAACAGCTCAGAGGTGGGCGAAGCTCTAACGTGACTCTGGGCAAATCAAGAAAGGGAAATAGAAACCAGACACTTGAGACAAGGCAGGGACAAGCACTGCTGGCTTGGAGCCTAAGGACCCACTCCTTAAACATCAGACAGGTTTATATCTGCAATGTTTTCAAAGACAAGAGCTCTGAAATAAAGAGCCTGGGAGACACCTAAGAAAGAATATCCCAGTTCACCAATGCAGTTTTAGCCTGCAGTCCTCTCAAGCTAACCAATCACAATTCATCCCTCCAGCATCTCCTCTGAATCTCTACCCATAGATGCTAAACTGGAATTTTTCATTGTTTCTGTCTGTCCCTCCTAGCAGGGCAGCCAACTGAAGTGCTCATGGGAGAGTGCACGGTGCCTGTACGATGAAGAGTGATGGGGACCAGTGAGATGGAGAGTCCAGGCCCAACTCCAGGGGGTGGCTGAGGCTCGCTAGCAGGAAGGCCAGCTTAGAGTCCCTCATTACTTGGGTTCTACCGTCAATTCCAACATGACGTGGATGTGTGTGAGGTGCTTCCCCACATCACCGATAAATGCTCTGACACCAGCTGGGTGTCCTACAATTCAACATGATCCTGACACTATCTATAGAGAGACAGCATCAGGACCCACACGTTGAGGGGCTCAGTCTCACAGGATTGTGCCTTGCCCCCACTTCGGATGCCAATCCCAAATCCAGGTATTACCTGTGCTTGTGACTGAATGACTATAAATCTGAGGTCCCACACCCTGCTCCTTAGATTTGATTAATGTGCTAGAACAGCTCAAAGAACACAAACATTTTACTAATCAGGTCACTGGCTTATTATAAAAGCATGATAGTAACTCAGGAACTGCCAAGATTAAAAACAGTCATACCTCAGTACTCGTCAGCTTCAGAACTCATCAAACCCTATCTATACCCATCCCATTTTGATGAGAAAAAAATGTTTCAGCACTCAGTGCTTGTTCAGGACTCATCACACTCACTAGAACTTGTACGACTCAAAACATGGCCCACAAGAGAAAATGCCTCATCACTTGTTGCTTGCTTGCCGCTCATGGGTGCTCACAATTCAGTCAGTACTCACTGGTTTAGGCACTTGTTGCAAGTTCTGAAACAAATTAATGGTGAGTACCAAGGTACCACCGTCTATATCTATATACTTGGGGGTTAAAAAACATGTGTCCAGTGAGCAACTCATTTCATCCATCTTTCCAGTTTTTACTTCATCAGCCCATCCTCTGACTTCCTGCCTCACCTCATCCTCTGCCTCCTCACTCTAGAAACAAGGCTTAGGACTTGTTGAAGTAGAAAGGAACAGCAGTAAGAAAATGTCTTTAAACTCTCCACTTAACACCATTCTGCCCAGTTCTCTGCTTTCTTTCTTTTTGTTTTTTTTTAAAGCTTTATTGTTTCCATTTGGTCCAATGCAGGGGAGAGGGTTCCAGGGTGGTTAAAAGGGTGTCTTGTGGTTTCAAGGAGAGGCTCAGGCAAAAGCCAGATACCAGGGAAATGCAGAGAGGACCCTCAGAGGCCTCTAGGCTCCAAAGGTTTGCTAGTCGTGCTTGAGGGTGAGCCTTTCGAAGAACTGCTTGCCCGTCACAGCCTGGGGGTCAGGCAGCCTGCCGCTGTCAGTCAGGTGGGTGCCCATCTTCTTGATGAGTTCTACCTCCTCATCCAGGAAATGGTTCTTCAGGAAGTCACAGAGATGAGGGTTTGTGAGGGCAGAACCCAGGGCGTGCAGGTCCAAAGGGCCTGGTTCAAGTTCTCCAAGGTCAAGGTGGCCTCCATGGCATCCTGGGTTTTACCCCACTCATTTTGGGAAGACTTCACCGCATTCTGGAAGAGTATACAGCCTGTGCTGTAAACTGTGCTGGTTTTGCAGCTTTAAGAGATGCTCAGCATCCTCACGCTTCCCCTTAGCCAATTCTCAGAAGAATTGTCTTCTCTACAGAGCCACATCATCACAGCTGAAATAGAAGCCCAGAGAGAGGTAAGTATGAGGCCTGCAGATGCTGGCTGGCCAGGCAGCTGACGGAGCCTCCACCTTGGTGGAATAATTCTGATGAATCCAGAAGCTCATAGTCATTCAGCAACAAAAAATTAAGATTAAAAAAAATGGTGCTGGCTGGTCTTGGAGGCCGAGGATGGCTGAGGTGGTTCCAAAGGTGATGGTTAGAAAAGATGTTGGAGAGTAGCTGGAAAGAAGGGGTGTTCTGTCCAAAACCCGTTGAAGCAAGAGACAGATCCCAGTACCACGGAGGGCACTGTCCAGCTCTCTGCTTTCTAAAAGCAGAAGTGTTCTATTCCTTTGTACACACCTCAAGGGGTTAATAATGTGTTCAAGCAACAACCTCTCAGCAGTAATATTTTACTCAAGAACCTAGTGCCATGACCAGGGCTCTAAGGCATATAAAGAATGGATTTCAAATGGAAAGAAAAGTGAATATGAAATTAGGAGCTCTGATTTAGGTCAGGCAAAGATCAGGAAATGTAAAGGCATTCTGGTTTTAAGGAAGAAATATCTAGAGTAAGGATGTGTTGGAAGGAGATCCAGTCAAGATGGTGGTGTAGGCAGACACAACTCACCCCTTTATACAACCACATTAAAGTTACAACTAAAATACAGAAGATGGAGGTGTAGATAGTCACAATGCATCTCCCTCTACAGCCAAAAACAACACATCTACCTCAAAACTACGGACAACCAGACATTCCAGAATAGCTAACTGCATGAAAGTGCAACAGACAAAAGATATAAAGAAGAAATACTCATCCGGACAGGCAGGAGGGGTAGTGCTGGGACAGAGAAGATGAGGTTTGGCGGCGTGCAGCTTGGCAACACGGCAGCTGCAGTGGGATGGGGACTGTGGCCAGAAAATGCAGTCATAGTAGGGACACCTGTTGAGTGCTCCCAGCCCCAGACCAGACCACGGGGCTCATGGTTCCAGCACCAGGGGGGAAATAAAGCCACACTGACTTTTGACTGTGAAAGCCAGTGGGGGATGGAGCAGAGGAAGAAACTGCCAGTCTTTCAGCAAAGTCCATCTGTTTAGAGGCCCCAACAGTCCTAAAACATCCATAGACCCACCCACTCTGGGAACCATGGACAGAGCAACAACCTGAAAGGAGCTAATCCCACACAGGAAGTGGGAGAAGTGCCTGGAAAGGGTGCGAGTGTTAAGCAAGCAGCACTGTTTCCTCTCAGACACCTCTCCCATATACAGCACCACAACGTGGTGAAATGAGTCGCCCACACTGACGAATACCTAACGGTCTGCCCCCTCCATCATAACAGGTGCAACAGCTCTACCTAAGACATGGGAGCCTGTCAAAATGAGGAGACAAAGAAAAATGGCTCGAAAAGGGAACAAATCAAGGTCCCAGTGACTGAACTGAGCAACAAAAAAATAGCCAACCTGACAGACACACAGTTTAAAATGCTGGTAATAAAGATGCTCACAGACTTGCCAGATGTGCTTAAATATGGCAAATGCAGAAAGGAAGAAATGAAGGCTAGGCCAAGTGAACCAAAGAACATACACACGAAACCAATGGTGAAGGGAAGGAAAATGAAATTCAATTCAATGATTTAAAACATAAGGAAGAAATAGTCAACCAGTACAGAAAGTAGAAACAAAACTGAAAAAATATGAGGACAGGCTTAGGAACCTCTGGGACTATTTTAAGTATACCAACATCTGAATCACAGAGGAAACTTGTGTGAGAGAATAACGAAGGCAAACTTCCCAAAGTTGGCAAATGCAGAAAAGAAGTGAAGGCTAGGCTATGTGAAATGAAGAAAAGTCCACATGAAACCAATGGTGAAGGGAAGGAAACTGGGGTTCAAATTATTTGGAACATAAGGAAGAAATAAACAATCAACCAGTACAGAAAGAGGAAACAAGAATTGAAAAAAAGGAGGAATGGTTTAGGAACCTCTGGGACAATTTTAAACATGCCCATATCCGAAACACAGAGATGCCAGAAGGAGAAGAGGAAGACCAAGAAATTAAAAACTTATGTGAAACAATAATGAAGGAAAATTTCCCTAATTTGATGAAGGAAACAAACATGTAAGTCCAGGAAGCACAGGGAGTCCCAAACAAGCTAAATCCAAAACAGACTACAACAAGACACATCATAATTAAAATACCAAAAATTAAAGATAAAGAGAGAACCTTAAAAACAGCAAGAGAAAAGAAGAGAGTTACCTACAAAGGGGTTCCTACAAGACTACCAGCTGCTTTCTCAAAAGAAACTTTGCAGGCAAGAAGGGCCTGGCAAGAAGTATTCAAAGTGATGAAAAGCAAGGGCCTACAACCAAGATGCTCTATCCAGCAAAGCTATCATTTACAATGGAATAGCAGATGAAGTGCTTCCCAGACAAGGTAAGGCTAAAGGAGTTCATCATCACCAAGCCATTATTATATGAAATGCTAAAGGGGCTTATTTAAGAAAAAGAGGATCAAAACTACGAACATTAAAATGACAACAAACTCACAGTCATCAGCAGAACCTTAAAAAAATAAAAACAAACACAAACTAAAAAAGCAGCCAGAATAGGACCAAAATCACAGGTATGGGGATCATTGGGAGGGTTATCAGGTGGAAGGAGGAAAGGGGTGAAAGCGGGAAATGGTACAGGGATTAGGAAACATAGTTGGTGGGTACAAGATAGATAGGAGGACATTAAAGAGTAATAGAGGAAAGGGTGAAATTGGAGAACTTACATGCACAACCCATGGTCATGAACTAAGCGGGAGTGGAATGGGGGATTGCAAGAGGGAATGGGGGTCTTGGGTGGAGGGAAGCAAAGGGTAAAGAAGTTGGCATAATTATAACAGTAAAATCAATAAAATATACTTAAAAAATGAAATATAGAACAGAACCACTATGGAATTAAAGAAACCACATTCATCAAGATGGAGCCAGCAAGCTGGTGCCATATCTAAGACTCTGAGACTCAAGTAATCTGGTTAACTCTGTTTGACCAACCTTGGAGATCCCCAATGACTTTGCCCCACCCAACTTCTAGGTCCACCCAAGCTGCTCTTCCAGATGAATGGCTGGTCTTGGCTCATGCCTTCCGAAATCCTAGCAAACAAGCAATAGCTGGCCTCAGTAAGCTCCAGGCCCAGTACTACCAGCAGCCAGCTTAGATTCACAGCTTGGCTTCCCCTGTGAATCTCCAAGCCCAGCACAAGTAGCAGCTCTCTTAGATCTCTTTATAGCTCAGGCAGGGTGCCCTGGGCCAAACACGGGTTGGGGCTAACCTTGGCCTGCACCACTTGAGAAACCCCAAGACCAACCCACCCAGAGGAGAGAACCACCACAATGCCTCTGCACAGCTAATCCTCCACGAAAAGTAGAGTTAGTGGTCAGTGGTCACAGCCAGTTCTTGCAGCTGATTGGCCTGGGTAAATCCCTCCCATTAATCTACCAATAGCAACCAAGGCTCAACTACAAGAGGAGGGTGTACTCAACCCATATGAAGGGTGCACCTCAAGTACCCAGCTTGGATGATAAGGGAGGCTGTGCCACCTGAACCCTATATGACACCTACTACATTCAGCCACACTACCAAGATACAGAGTCAAAGCAGATCTACCCAATTCACAGAAACAAACACAGGGAGGCTGCCAAATTGAGAACGCAAAGAAATACGACCCAAATGAAAGAACAGAACAAGCCCTTAGGAAAAGAACTAAATGAAGTGGAGACAGACCACCTATCAGATTCAGAGTTCAAAACACTGGTGATCAGGATGCTCAGAGAAATGACTGAGTAGAGCCACAAAATAAAGGAAGAAGTAAAGGTTATACAAAGTGAAATAAAAAATATATATATACAGGAAACCAACAGTGAAGGAAAGAAAGCCAGAATTCAAATAAAAAATTTGAAACAAAAGGAAGTAAACATTCACCTAGAACCTAGAACAGAATTGAGAAAGAAAAAAAAAAAAAAGAAGTCCTGGTTGGTGGCACAGTGGATAAGGTGCTGGCCTGTGAACCCAAAGGTTGCTAGTTCGATTCCCAGACAGGGTACATAACCAGGTTGCAAGCCAGGTCTCCAGACAGCTCTGTAGCTGGAAGCAGATGAAAGGCAACCATACATTGATGTCTTGCTCCCTCTCTGCCTCTCTCCCTTCCCCCTCTCTAAAAATAGTAAATGCAATCTTTGAAGAAAAAAAAAAAGTCATAAAAAAGAGAGGAGAGGATTAGAGACCTCTGGGTCAACTTTAAACATACCAACATCTGAATCCTACAGATGTCAGAAAGGAAAAAGAAGAGTTACCTTGACTAAACAATATTTTTATGAGTTAAATGCAAATGAACCAGAACCCAGTGTGGCCAGCTCTCCCCACTTGGGGTTCAGTAGGGATGGAATGGAGGCAGCAGGGGTCAAGAAGGGCACTAAAGAAAACATTTGAGGTTCTACCTAAAAATAAAAATAAAAATAAAAAAACAAAGATATGCAAAAAAGTAGGAGCTGTTACTCCCCATTCTACTTTCTCCAATCCTAAAATTGTCTTGAATGGGGAAATGAGATAAAACTGGGCAAATTAGACCGGCCACCAAGAACTATGAAATCTGCCTTCCAGACCCCCATCTCCTTCATCCATGTACTTTTCACCACTGGGCTCTAACAATTGTGCCCTCCTCCAACGCTTCCCTTAAGAAAACTATCTGGAGTTTATTCTTAATGTGAATTCAACTCTCCCAGGGGAGAGTTTAACTATAAGCCCTACTTTTAATTATGGAGAAAAGTCTATGCCCCAGTTTGAAAAGAATGCTAGGCTCTAATTTAAAAATGGGAAGAATTATTTCAAGCAGTGAGTCTTCCTTGGGCCCATGGAATTACATTATATTACCCATAAGCTACTAAGCCCATGTGTGAGGCCAGTTTGGTTCCCGCCTGCCCTGCCCCTCCCTCTTGGCCACCCAGCAGCAATTGCTTTCTTTTGGGAAATGAATTAAATTCCTTAATGCCCACTGCAAGTAGCCCTAGCATTTCTCTTGATCTGTGGCCTTGGATGCTTTTCCCAGCTGCAGATGAACTTCCAGAGCCACCCTCTAACTCCTCTATATCCCAACCAAAGCCTGGCCAGGAAACACTCCAGCGATCCTGGGAAAGGGCACACAGTACTTTTCCCTTCCCTGGCTAAGACCTGAGGCTTCCTCTTGGCTCTCCATTCTTATGCTTGCTTATAAGGCACCTTGGCTGGACAATAGCTTTTAAAGAGCTGCTTCATTTGGCAGACTCCTCATCTCTGCCTTTTGAGTAGTTAATGATGTGTGCAAAACCTACATTTGTCATGAAAGACAAGCAACTTCATATGGATTCATTTTCTTTCTCTGGGACATGTCTGGACTCTCCCTGCCTCAGTGACCGCTCACAGAAGGAAATGTAATACCAACTGAATTTTTATCCAGTACCTTTTATCCTTACAGATCACTTTCACCAGCTCTCTCCTACACATACACATTCACAGTCAAAAGGTAAAGATAATTTTTCAACCGTTTACTCCCCTTTCCTTGTTCTTTTCTGACAAATGTTCTCTGAACCTGGTGACTCCTCTGAGGGCCTGACCTTTGTCCTCTGGCATCTGGTCCTGTTTGGACACCTCACCCCTCTCAAAGCCTGTCTATGTCACCCAAATCCCACTATTCTTGAGTAATTTGACTCAGAAAGTACCTCTTATTTCTTCCTCCCAGTACTGGCAACAACCTTATCTGAGGAGAAAACACAGATCTAGGTTCTAAAGCCTGCATTTATTGACCCTTTGGAATCTTTATCTGGCCTAGGGACCTAAGGGGTGGAATAGGAGTACATTAGACTTAAAATAGCTTACAAATAGAGACTATGTATTATCCATCTCTTTAGTCTTGTAGCACAAGCTAAGGGCCTGGTACATAGTATGTGCTCAAAAGTGACTAATGAATAAATGAATGATGCTCCTACTTTAGATGCTATGCTCTTAGGGTGGGGGCATGAGGTATGAGTGTGGTCTACTAAGAGCCCTTATCAATAAGAACTATTCAAGTTTTATCACTTTGTAGATTTAAAACAGGTCATCAGTCCTGTAGAACTGGTTAGAAATTCTAACATCATACTATGTTCAGATTTTGGAGTGACATGTTGGCATACATGGAGTTTTAAGAATGAAATTCATACAAAATTAGCAAATGAATGGCTATTATCCCAAGACTAAGGACACCAAATGACAGTTTGGAAACACAGGGGCAGAGATGTGAATATACCCAAAGCCATCAGAATGGTTTGAGCTCATCTCAGGGAAGCAGTCTAGAAAGCCATCACAGCTAGAAAGCTGGAATGTAATTAGGAAAGGCCATATTGACCAAAGGGTGGTGGACAACTATTCAAAGAGAGCAAGAATTTGCAACTGATAAGTCAATACCATCCAAGGGAGAAACTGGTCAGAATAAAGATTCCAGGATGATACAAAGACAATTAATTTCAAACAATGGTGCAAATTCAGTGGAGAAAGTCATTTCAACAACTGCTATTAGAACAACTGGTTACCCATAGCAAAATAAAATTTAAAAATTAACTTCAATTTCTACTTTACATCATTTACAAAAATTAATTCAAATTGTATCAGAGACCTAAGTATAAAACTTGAAACTAGAAAACATCTAGAAAAACCTTTATAACCTTGAGTTTGGCAGATTTCGTAGACATGGCATCAAAAGCATGATTCATAAAATAACCAGTTGATAAATTAAACTTTAAGAACTCATGCTCTTCAAAAGACTTTGTTAAGAAAATGAAGATACAAAGTATATATTGAGAGAAAATAGTTGTAAATCACATATCTCATATAGGACTTGAGTTCAGAATATTATAGTGTTCTCAAAACTCAATAGTAAGAAACAATTTGAATAATAGGAAAAAGATTTTAATAGATGCTTCAGCCAAGAAGATATACAGATGGAATATGCACACATGAAAAGATGCTCAATATCATTAGTCATCAGGGAAATGCAAATCAAATTGAAACCACAGTGGTATCCCACTACACACCCATTAGAATGGCAAAATTAAAAAAAGAATAACCACAGCAAATATTAACAAAAATGTAGGAAAACTAGAGCTCTCACACCATACACTGTGGGTGGGAATGTAAAATGGCATAACCAGTTTGGAAACCTTTTAAGCAGTTTCTGAAAATGTTAAATATACACTACTATAAGGTCAACTCATTCCACTATCTACTCAAGAGAAAAGAAAGCCTATGTCCATACAAAGATTCATACAGAAATATTCCCCGTAGCCTTATGTCTAAGAGTCCAGCACTGGAAACAACTTGAGTGTCCATTAACAGGTGAAGTGACAAACTGTGGTTTGTTCATACATCATCAACTACTCACCAATACAAAGGAATGAACTACTAACATACTTAACAACATGGATGAATTTCAAAATGATTTTGCGAGTGAAATACGCAAGACAAAAAGTATATACTGTGATTCCACATTTAGTAAAATACAAACTAATCTTAAGTGGCAAAAAACAGGCATTAAAAAGGCATAAGGAAAATGGGGGTATTATAGATATGTTCATATCATGGCTGGGATAATAGTTTTATAAGTGTATACATGTTAATATGTATAAAATTGTTCTCTTCAAATATGCAATTTATTGTATGCCAATTATGCCTCAATAAAACTATTAAGGGTAATACATGTCCAAGTTCAGACATTTTCTCTCCCTATTTGTTATGATAAAGATCAGAGAAATGATTGCAACTTCAAGAAACGCAAATGCTTAATGGCCAGCTTTGAAATGCCTTTCTTATTCCTTCATGGTGAACTGGGGATGGGACAGAAATTCAGCTTTAAGAGAAATGCAACTTCTGAAGGGAATAGAATCCATATAGGGGAATGCATATAATAGTCTACAATAAGGAATTCCTACTAATCACATCCAAGCTCATACACATAGCTGTATTCTCACAACAGACAATCCAAAACAAAAAGCAATGGACAGGTGATCTAACAAAACAGCTGCTCAAATTTCTGCTAATAATTAGAATATATAAATTTAAAACATATTATTAAAATCATTTCACACTCATTAAATTGGGGAGAAAATTTTAAATCTGACAGCACTAATTGCTGACCGCAATGTGAAACAACTGGAAGTCAGATACTTTGCTGGCTGTACGTTTACACAATCAATTTAGAGAGAAATTAGGCAAAGACAAAGGCTCATACCCTACATACAGAAAATACACTTCTAGGCCTACACCCAGGGCAACGTTGGTACCTGTGCATGAGAATGGTTTGAGCTCTGGCTGGTATGGATCAGTGGATAAGGCACCAGCCTGCAAACCCAAAGGTGGCTGGTTGGATTCCCAGCTAGGGCACATAACCAGATTGCAAGCCAGGTCTCCAGCCAGGTCTGTAGCTGGAGGCAGGTGAGAGGCAACCATACACTGATGTCTCTCTCCCTTTCTTCCTCCCTGCCTGCCCTTCTCTCTGAAAATAATGAATAAAATCTTTTTAAAAATTAAAAAGAAGGGCTTGAAGCCCATATCAGGCACCCCCAACTATTAAGACCTGCACTCCAAGGTGAGCTACCTAAACATCTCGCTTTGAAAACCAACAATAGGACACACAGGCCAGAATGACTTGAGCACTGCACAGGCGCAATGACTCACCCAACCGGCCAGCAGAGAGCACCGATGATGGGGCTGATGACGGGGCTGGGACTTGTGTGATTGAAGCCCTCTAGCCGCCTGCGGAGGGCCGGCCTGGGGGGCAGGCATCTGGCTGGACACACAGTTGCGGTCTGCCAGACCCTCTCTGGGATGGGCTCCGACGGGCGCCATCTTCACAGTCTCTGTCCACCTTGCTGTTGTCTGGTAACCACCATTTGCATCTCTCTTGTTTTTAAGTCTACATTTTCTGTAGCTCCAGAATACCTGTAGCTCCTGGATGGGAGCTTTGAGCTTTGACACGTGCCTAACTGCCCGGTGTTCACCGCTGCCACCAGCGACACCTCCCCTTGGCTTGGCTCTGGGGACCTGTGCGTCTTTCCCTGGCGGGCCCTTCGGGACTGTAATCATCAAAGAGTTCGGAAATGGCCACCTGTTCCGGGACACAACCAAAGAAAGCAGGTCCAGAGCTTCAGTCTTTCTGGGACGGGGGCCTGTTAGCTTCTGATCATGGATGCAGTCGAGGGGGCAGACTTCGGATTAAACACAGCCGGGATCTGACGGGACTCCTTCCTTCCCAGAGCCTTTGGAGCTGGCGTGGGTGCTACCGTCGCCTGAGCGCTGTTCTCGCGAGAACACTATTCCCGCGGGAGCTGCCTCTGCAGAGGGGCAGTACCTCCGGGACGGAGTGTGTTCTGTGCCTGGTGCACTGTCTGCTCGGATATGTGCACGGGCGCTCACACCTTGACTGCCTATCTCCATGGTTAAAAGCCTTTCATTCCTGGGTCCCACAGGATGGTAATTACTGGAGTTAGTTCTTGACAGGCTCACCACCCCCAAGACATAGCCGAACAGTCTGGTGTGGCTTGAGCATGGCACCCGCATGCAATGACTCGCCCAACCCCAAGCAGAGAGCACTGACAATGGGTCTGGGATTTAATACGCAACAGAAAACAGGATTAAAAACAATAAAAATGAAGAGGGTGGTGCCCCGCAAGAGCAAGGTGGAGAGAGAGTGTGAAGATGGAGCCCGCCAGAGAGCATCCCGTAGGCCACACCTGTGTGTCCAACTGGATGCTCCCCACGGCTCCCTCCTGCCCCACCCCCAGGCAGTCAGAGGGCTTCACCCACACCCCAGTCTTCCTGTCAGGCCCATTTACTTGTCCTGGAGCTCCAGCCTGAAGCAGGAGTCCGGCCTGGCATGCTTGTAGAAGCCAACAGATTTCAAATTACATTACGAAGCTATAGAGATCAAAACAGTATAGGATTCGCATCAAAACAGACACAGATCAAGGGAATAAACGAGAGAGCCCAGAAATTGTGTGTGTGTCAGAGGGGGCGGGGGGGGGGGGGGAGGGATGTGTGTATTAAATGTTAACTATATAAATACACATATAGCCATATATATGTGGCTGTCTGTTAAGCTCTTATAAAGCTGGGTGGTAAGCATTCAAGTGTTTATGCTAGTTCTAAATATTTCTAAAGTTTGAAATATCTTATGCTGAAATAATTAATTGAACAGCAGAAAAACTCTTTCAAGTTCAAAATATACTTGAAATGTTTATACAACATTAAAATAGAAGCCTGCCCTAAGCTTCAGGAGCAGAAGTATATGTAATTTTACAGGCCTAATAAAAGTTGTTTAAATGCTAGAGAGGAAGAAAAAAAATAAGCTACAAATATAAACTAGTTGAGTGAGGAGGCACAAAGCCACTCAAGAACAGGGTGGGACAGTGAGAGTGGGGAGTGAGGGAATCCACTGCACAGCCCCAGGGAGTCTTGCTGTGGTCCAATTAATTGCCTTTCTCAGGTCAGAAGAAAAAGGATCAGTAAACCAAACTGCGCGCTGGGGGACAACGACTAAATGTTTTTTGAAAGAGGCCAGAGTCAGGAGGACAAAGACTGCAACATCCAGCTCCCAGGCAACATCGGAAGAGGTGGCAGCAAGCTCAGATGCCCTAGCAGCTGATGAAGCGCCTCACAGGGAGGGGGGAAGGGAAATGGTACTTTGGCACATGACCAGAAGTATTGGCAGAAGAACCTATAAGACCCGAAGAATGCTTTCAGGCACTTCTGTTCAGAGGTCTAAGAAGGCAATGCACACAAGAACTTAGTTAAGCAGAACTGTGCTCTGATGAAATTCAAGGAAAAGCAAGGAGCTTAACAGGTGAGGTGAAGAGTTGGGTTTTTCAGGTCAGAAAAACCAGTGTTTGAATCTGGAGTACACATCTTCCATTTGGGTCACCCTAAGCCTGTTACTTAACCACTCTAAGCTTCAGTGTCCTCTTTAACAAAATGGGATAAAATTAATACCTCTTCTTGTGGCTGTTGTAAGGATTAAATGAGATGGTTGTGCCCCATGTCATAGATTTTGAACAAAAAGAGATTTTTACTCTTACTGTTATTGTTGTTATCAATCTTATCTAAATATTCAGATCAGATGATACAAATGCTATAGCATTTTAGAAAAGCAACTCAGGTAGGACAGGTTATCATTTTGGTTATATCATGTTCCATTCTAAAACAATTTCCACTGAAATATTATTTGTAAAAATGAGCAAGTTCATTGGTATATCTGTTTGTGTTTATGTACACTCCTAGGTTCACAGGAGACTCAGGACTAAGAGAGCTTTTTTGTGAAAGAAGAGATAGAGGGAGGATGAGGATGGGCCAGTGTTCAAGTGACATTGCCTCTCTGAGCCTATTTCCTTAGCTGTAGAAATCCACACACATAGGTCCACATTAAATAAATGTTTTTTTCCACAGCATTTTAGTCTATATATCTCTGTATATACCTGGCCAAATAATAACCACCAGCACATATCATACTGGACTGCAATACCCACTAAATATGCCACTTAATAATTCAGCAAATAGCCCTGGCTGGTAGCACAGTGGATAAGGTGCCAGCTTGTGAACCCAAAGGTCGCAGGTTCGATTCCCCAGCCAGGGCACATACCCAGGTTGCAAACCAGGTCTCCAGTCAGGTCTGTAGCTGGGGGCAGATGAAAAGCAACCATACATTGATGTCTCTCTCCCTCTCTGCCTCTCTCTCTTCCCCTCTTTCTAAAAATAATGAAATAAAATCTTTAAAAAATGATAATAATTCAGCAAATAGTCAGGGAATTGGGGCAGTGAGTATGTATTTATGCATTTGTACATCACAAACACATTCTGATGTATCTGCTAGAACTAGATCAAACAGGCTATTTCAAAGGAGCCATAAAACAATTTGAAAGCTCTGAAAGCTATTATGAACCAACAACTCTTACCGAGACCTGCACCTCCATCCCAGGAGGCCTCCCCAGAAAGGCGCCTGCTTCTTCACTGTTTTCCATGGCTTCTGTTTATAACTTTTCCTGGGCCTCTTATTTTTTCACTTCCTCTGACTTCTCCCTGCGTCACCTTTCTCAGATTTCTGGAATTTTCTATAATGATGCAGCTGTCACCCAGAATTTTAGTCTATGATGGTGGTAGCTGCACATAGGTCTCTTCAGCAATTGCAACCAGGGACCACCTCCTAGTAGTTCATTTGGCACAGGGTCTGTTGGCTTCTCTCTTCCTCCCTGAGTTTCACCCTGAAGAGATTCAAGACAACAGATGCTAGAAATGTCTACCTATGACCTCTGCACATGACAGCAAGGGTCTGGCTCTCCACTCAGAGGGTACGGTTCCTAAGGTGAGACCACCCTCACTCCTTTGTTTTCCCTTTACAATGAAGACTGTCAGAGAAATGGCAAACAACCATGCCTCTGAGTTATTAAACAAAGCTTAAACTTCAAGAGGCCGACACACAAAACCCAGCAGGCCTTTGGACACAGACCGTTGGTGGCCTTCATGTGAAAGAAGGGTCCATGAGCCCCTGTGGGGACAGGACACACACAGATAGTACAGCCCCAGGAATGCTCATCTGGAAATGTGTAGCCCAGAGCAGATTCATCTGGCACAGACCAGATATAGAAACGGAGTGAGATGCAGGTTTTAGGAGTGGGGCGGGGGCAACATTTTTGACATAGCAATTAAAAATAAAATCTCCTGAAAACTTCGCTGGTTGGTAGGTCAAATCTGGGTGCCAGCTGGGCAGCATTCAGCAATGAAGGGGTACGATGCATGGTCCTGGGCAGTTGCTTCCTTGGAATGAATCCATAAAAGGAAAAAGCTAACACAAAGTGGTTGAATCTGATGGATTTGTGCATCAGATAGGAGTCTAATTGCAGAATAGAGACACTATATTCCTGATGGAGGAGAAAAAGAGCAATTTTTAAAGAAGTTTTTCTCACAATTCTGGCTAAGTTAGGAGAGGGTGTAGGAAAAAAGCTACTACTTATTAAAAACAGAAATATAAAATATATATTGTGTTCCTCTGGCCTTCAGGACAGTACCTTAAGCATGAAATGACTATAAAGATGAATAAGCATAGGGCAAGGACATACTAAGTTACTCAAACTGGAGTAGAAAAAGATAAAAATCATAGTTAAAGAACAGGTTGGTTTCAGTAAGAGTCCTCAGACAGAATTCACACTTTTGATCAATGAGCATTTAGTACCTGCCTTTGACAAACATGGTTGCAGATCCTCGTGATACAAAGACTGAAACCTTGCTCCCAAGGATCTCTGAGTTAGTAGGTAGACAGTGTCCTAAGCAAATAAGTTCAAGTTTTTGGAAAAGATAGTTTGATTTAATTAGCAGGAGTTAGGAAAAGAAAAACTGGTGTCATGATGGCTGAACTAAATGTGGAATGGATAAAACTTTATAAATAGGATTAACTCTTCCTGCTTAAGATGTTTGAGATCAGAATAACCTCTAACGTGTGGGTTCTGTTGATGTCTTCGCTTAATTTGCATGTAGTCTGAAAAGCACAAAAAACATACCATCCATGCCCCTGATTTCAGAAAAAAAGAGATAAATTGTGGCAGCAATCTCAGGAAGGTCAAAGACCTGAAAGGTGGTCATGTCACATAAACATGAAACTTTTCACTATTGATACACAGGAAAAGAAGTTTAAGAAGTATCTTAAAATTCCACATAGAATCCAAAATAATTTCTGTAACAAGATCTGAGCACTTTGAGCAGTTTTGGAAGTTTGGAGTGAGAGTCATGTTTCCATATCGCCATGGCAGACTCACACAGGCACACACACAGCAATGCCGCATTTTAGAATGAGGTAGGTTTCAGCCATGGTGTGGTGAAATGAGCAGGCTTTTGAGCCAGGTAGATCTGAATTCAGATCGGACTCTACCATTCAATAATTGTATAGCTTGGGCAAACTAATTACTTCTGAGTTTTAATTTCTTTATTGTACTAAGAATAACATAATACCTGCACTAGGGTATTGTTATGAATTTTAATAATAATATTTACTCATCATCTATTGAGTACTAACTATGAGCCAGGCAATGAGCAAGGCACTTTATGAATATTATCTCATTTACTTCAGAGAATAATCATGCAATGTAAGTATCATTACCCCCATTTTATAGATGGGGAAACTGAACCTTAGAGAAGCTTTAAGTAATGGTTATCACACAATTAAAGACAATTGCAGATAAGGTCCAAGACTGGTGTTTATAAAAAGTTCACTATTATCCCCTGTAGTACGTAAGAAATAGAAGTCATTCAATGAATGGGGTTTCCAACATCTCACACAACTCTTTTTCTGTAATAACCTTTCATTTCTCTCCACCTCTCTCAATGTGTCTCTAAATGTGTGTGCTTCTAATTCATTTATCTGGGTTTATATAAATCTTATGCATATGTTCACTTTCCTTGTCTCAAAGGGTATGTGTGTGTCTGTGTGTCTGTCTCCTTTGATGTGAGTTTCTATCTAAGTCTCTGCCTGGCTACATCTGTATTTGTTCCTCAATGTCTTTATTTATAGCTGCATCAAAGGCTCAGTTTTTGTCTCCTTCTGTGGCCTTCTTCCCACCATTTTCTCATTCATGTTTTCCTCTTTCTGCTATTCCCATATCCTCCTCTCCTAACTGGACACAGTATAGGACTGTTGTAATTCTATTTTTCTGCTAGATTGTAAACATTATAAATATTTAAAGAGGGATGAAAGGAGCATTTTCTTTTTCTTTCATTTGTTTGTTTACGGTAATGCATGTGCCCTTTGTTGTTGCCTGCCCCTTGGAAACCAGTGACTACAGTTTTTAAGAATTGAAAGCTTTCTACCTCAGGTGAAGTGTAAGCCAAAGGATGGGTTAATTAAACTGTTGTTTACGGTTTCAGAGACACTGATCCAGTAAGCAATTGTTCCATTCCTGGCCACAGGCACATACTGTAGTAGGAAACAATTTATTTGAGGTTTTTCATGGGAACACTTACCGTATACATGCCCCTTCTTGGAAAAGGAAAACTCTTCGTTTTTTCCTTGCTTTTGAGGAAGAAAAAACATTCCCCAGTCCTGCTTGTTTACATAACCTTACAAGAAAAATACAGATAAGCTCAATTCCACAGAAAAACAAAAATTGAAAATTATTTTCTCCACAAAGCTTAAAAACCCATATTTATAAACAGAAGAAAGCTAATGGAATCTGCTTTGGGGAGGAAAAAATGTCCCCTCAGCCTGCTGTGAGACTGTTTCGTGTGTGGCCAGTGAAGGTTTGGACAACAGAAAACATTCCATTGCCAGATGAAAACCAGGGATCAAAAATAAAATAAAATCATCCCCATTCCAACCTTACCTGGTACTTGTGGAACAAGAATCCTGGGGGCTCTTTTCTTCCCTGGCTGCTTGAAGATTGGTGCTTTGTGAACAACACAGTAACCATCTGGACCAGGAAGTTTATGATCTACAGACTACTTCATGGTCATCGACATTCTTCACCCTGGGAAGGCAACAGTACCTAAGACAGGAAAAACTGACCAAAGTGTGTAAGACCATACCAGATGTCATCTCTGTGTTTGGATTCAGAACTCCCTTTGGTGGTGGCAAGACAACTGGCTTTGGTGTGATTTCTGATTCCTTGGTTTGCACAAAGAAAATGAACCTAACCATAGACCTGCAAGATGTGGCTTGCGTGAGAAGACCTCAAGAAACAAGAAAGGAATGAAGAACAGAATGAAGAAAGTCAGAGGGACTGCCAAGACCAATGTTGCTGCTGGCAAAAGTGAGCTGGAGATTGGACAACAGAAGGAATAAGAGTCTTCAGTGACGATCTGTAGTAATTATGCAGATTTTTCATGAGAGGATTAATAACTAAGAACTTTTAAAAGAGAGAGAGAGAGGCCTGGGGGATCATGAAAGATGGAAACTTTTCATCCTTCTTGTATAAGTGGAAAACTCCCTACATGAGAAAGGCTTTTTTGTGGTTTGGCAAAGGAAGGACAGGGTGAGGGTGGGATGTGAGGGTTTATAAATTGGCCTCACGTAAAGGAAAGGGTTAGAATATGTGAATAACAAATGTCAATGCTCAAAATGTATTTTGTTTGTGACATGTTCTGTATTAAGCCATAACAGCACCTTGTCATGGCCTAAGGAAAGAAAGGCATTTATATTTATACTAGTCATTTTGTGTCTTAGTATTTTCTAGAAACTCCATAATCTGGGAGTCGCCATCTAGGATACGAAAAAAAAAAAAAAAAAGAATCCTAGATTTCAAGCCTTATCAGACAGCAAACTTACTCTTCTATGAGAAACTCTCATTTCTTCTGCATCATTTGCACCTTTTAGAGCTCTAATTTGGACAAATGAATTCCTAAAATCGAAATACTCCAAATTTCAAAAATAAATAAAATTTTTAAATGCTTTTTACTGGACACATTTTGTTATTTTTCTTTAGTGCACTCTGAATGGTTCCTAAACAATCAAGTCACTCCCTTTCCAAAATTTACCCACTATCTTCCCACAGTCCCTTCTGGAACGTGCCCTGGCTCCCAGGCCTTCACATTCTTCCACTTTTGACCAATAGGTCAACGTTTACTTGCAAGTTAGGGCCCACCGTACCTCCCATCACATCTGGTTTCTCATAATCTATCGAAGATCGTTCAGCAATCACATAAAGAACAACTAGGGTCTCTCTGACACCCCTTTACCCATGGTTGCTTCAGTTCCCTCCGATCCTGTCTATTTCAATTAGAACAGAAGAGCTGGGGAGGAACCAGGGAACTCCATCATCTCGCTGTTGCCTCTGTAAACAACCAGGAACTTGAAACACGGAGACTTGTACTTGACTCAGCTCACAATGTCCCTTAAAGCCCTTTGGGTTGTTTAACATGCATTATAATTCTTAACTCCTCAAACCTTTGAGAAGTTTATTTTGGAATGAATTATAGAGATGACAGAGGGAAAACTCTTCTTTCTTTTCTTCAAAATAGTAGATTTTCCTCAGACTGAAGACTGGGGGAAGTTAGAGGGCTCAAAGTGAGAACTTAATGGCTTCATATCCCTAGTCCTCTAGATCCCTGGAAAAGAAGTGCCTCTTGCCCTTCTAGGCATTGTCAAGAATATCCTATCAGGTGGGTACTAGACTTAATTGGGTGAACACTTCAAAGTTATATAAAAATCTAATCACTATGTAGTACACCTGAAACTAATGTAATATTTTTTATGCCAATTGTAACTTTAAAAATTGTTTTAAATATCCTTCTCAGAGTCCTCCTGACTCAACTCCCATCTGTTCCCTTGACCCTTGACCCTCGACTATTAGATTGCAAGACACCCACGACTGTAGGCCCCATTTATTCTTCATACAAAGCCCCATGCAGAATAGACACTGTCATATTGAACAACAATGTTTTTGGCTACTCTGAACCAATAAACAGCTGTTCAGGTTCAGGACATAAGCTTTAAATAAAAGTTCAAATCCTAACTCTATTTGGGAACTTTTCTTAATGCTCCTATGATTTAATTTTCACTTATATAACCAATCTGATAGGATTGTTGTGATGAATACATCAGATGATATATGCATGATCAATAAATAGTACCAATGATTTATATTATTATTCATTATCAGTAGTAAAATTAGGACATGAAAATTACCTCACAAGATTATTTTTAAGATCAAGTGAAAAAAACATGGTTAAAATGACTTGGTACATTGCTGGTATTTAATAAACATGACCTTCTTTTCTTCCTTCAAAAATGGATAGATATTATTATAAATTACACTGGCAACAATTTTTTATACTAATTGACTAATATGATTAAAAATAGAGTTAACTACAAACAACTACATATCAATTTGGAAATGCTTGCTCTATTCAAATAAAATAACCTTTACTCTAAAATTGTCTCAAACTTAATTGAATTAACTTTGATTTTTTAAATAGGTATTTTGAAGTATAAAATTGTTGTATGGAGTGGTATAGTGGTATAGTGAAAAGAGAAAGCAATTTGTCTCAGAAGCCATAAGTTTTTATTCATGTGATATCAGTCAGGACACAGAAACAACCCCATTAGTTCCTCATCTGCAAAGTGAGAGTTGTGATAAGCCTTATACAACTTATTATGTAGGATACTGAGGCAGAAATCGAATAACTGAAAACATGTTTTAAACTGTAAGTCTTTCTTTAGAAATTAGTTGTTACGAGAGGATGTGATCATAATTGCAATTTAAATTATACATGGGAGTTTTTGAAAATAAAATTAGAGCTTAAATCTAACATTATAAGTCTCTAAAACCTTTATGTTGATCTACCAAAGTCCTCACACAGCCTCTCATGATGGAAAAAAATAGGCTATGTTAGGGCATGATCAATTTCTTCAAAGGAAATTTTTTAAAAGAGGGTATAATTATGATTTTCATATAAGCGTCAAATAAAATATCAAAGATTTTTATTTAATTCATTAATTAATGAGGGAACCAGTAGAATGTCACAACTGATCAAAGGAGATTTAAAAGAAACACATGTTTATACGAGGTAAAGTAAGGCTTCAATGAGTTTACTTACAAATAGTCACAAAAGCTCATCTATCCACAGGCAATAATCAATTGCACTTTAACAGATGCAACGAATTTGTAATATGGAAAGAATCATTTGCATTAATGCTACTTTTGTACAATTTTATACAATATAACTAGGTCAGGGAGAGTGAAAGGAAAAGACAGTCTTGATGGGTGAGCTAGTCAAAATATCCACAAACACAGATATACGAGGTCTGTCCAGAAAGTATTGAGCCAATGTCAACATAATCGAAACAGCTTTTGTGGCCAATACTTTCGGACAAATTTCATACAACCTTCAAAAAAAATTTTTTTTTACAATTTTTCCTAACAGAGCTGTTAAAAAGAAGACAACAGGCTAAAAATTGGAGCAACTTATGCTAAGCCCCACATCACCAAACCAAATTGAGACTAATACAGTTTCAGTCAGCTATCCCAGAAATGTAATTTTAAACCATTAAATCAGAAATGTCCTAATCAGGACTAGTTAGAAAATATGCCTGATAGAACCCTGCCCCCTCACAAAGGGAATAAGTTTGCAATGATTGACCCACATTTTTGCCAAGTATGACTCCCTTCTGCCGATAAGTCTCATTTTGTACAGCTCCTCAGCTGCTAGATTGAATGCTGCCCAATTCATCAATCACTGAATAAAGCCAGTAAGATCTTTAAAACTTGCTCAGTTGAATGTTGTCGTTTGACAGTGTTAAGAAGCAGGTTAAGCCAATAACCAATTAGTTATTAGATCAATGCTAAGTACTTTCCATTTGTTTATAGGACAGACTGGGTTGGGAAAAATGGAGTGTATCACTTACACATCTGAACATCAAGGCACTTAAATTTTGGGTCAGGAGCTATGGAAAGTGAACAAGTAATAGAATATTCTGCCTTTTCTTTCTTCTACGTTCCGTCAATTTCCTCCAGCCTAAGAATGCTCTGGCCCACCAGTTCATACCTATTTAATGCCCTTACTTAAGGAAACCTGTCTACAGCAATCAAGCAGCCTCTCAATTTCCAAAGAGTTTTTTTGTGAAGCCCTTCTTAAAGAATCTCTGAACAGCCTTATAGTTGTTTATAAAGCATTTCAATAGCAAGGACGCAGCAATAGACCAGGTGCATGCCATCACCTTAAACAGCTCAAAGACAGAGGTTTTGTATGAGTAGGGGAGGTAAGAGAAAGTGATAGGCGATTGGTTAGCCCTTACTTTTCAGTGAGAAAACAATAATCATCACTACCATCAACAGTAGCAAATTCACAGGCTGAAAACCTTTACAAAGCTTGATGCAGCTATAAAATCAGTGAAATAGTTTTGAATGTATCTGCCTACTTCAGACAAAATTATATGAAAAGTAAAAGGAATCAGCCAAAACATTTTAAATGCATTTAGCTGGACCATTTCCAGTCATCTTTAAACAAGTTTTTTAAGTTCTAATAAAGTAAACAAAATGGCCATACACTATAAAAATGTGAATCTCTGTAGCATATTTTGTATCCATTTAATAAGATTAAAAACATGCCTTTGCTGTTTCCAATGATTTCACTCATTTGTTGTTATTGTATAAGGTCTTATAATACATGTAGTCCATCATTAGCTCTGGTCTAAAACCCAGTACTTGGTAAGGAATGTAATCTCCTGAATTACCACATAGTTCCAAGGGGAAAATAAGAACATGCTTTACATTAGTGCATTTTATTACAAAATTACCCAGAATGCCTTGAATAAAAATTGAAGTGTTCATACAATAAATGATATTTCCTGATTCTTAGATTGGAAAATAATTAAATGATTTTGAAGTTGAAAAGTGATTTTTCTTTTTCTTTTTCTAAAGATTTTATTTATTATTTTTAAAGAGAGGGAAAGGGAGGGAGGCAGAGAGAAGGAGAAACATCAATGCATGGTTGCCTTTCACCTGCCTCCAGCTATGGACCAGATTGGAGACCTGGCTTGCAACCTGGTTATATGCCCTGACTGGGAATCGAATCAGTGAACTCTGGGTTCACAGGCCAGCCTTTCCACTGAGCCACCAGCCAGGGCTCAAATGTGATTTTTCAAGATTATATATATTTGCATTTAATACTATATACAGATATGTATATACAGCATACATACATATATGAAATGTGTATGTGTGTTGATGTTTGTATGTGTGTTGGTATGTATTATGTTAGTTCTATTTTTTTGGAGAACCCTCACTAACACAGATTTTGGCCTGATAATAGTTCTTGAAAAACAGAATCTTATGAGTGAGTATTCCAAATTAGTTTTGTAGTCTCTGCAATTGGTTCTTTGAGCTGATGAGATATCAAAGGCATTAATGACTATTTCTAGTAGCAAAGAAGGCACTGATAGGCTATTGCATGATGCCGCAATAAAAATATGCAAAATATCACCACTGGATACTCTTAATCAAAAACCTATAAGAGGTAAGGTTCTTGATGATCATGTATTTGACACATTAGAACATTTTCACCAAACAACTATAAGGGAGACTTCCCCAAAAAAATGTAGTTATCTTCTGGAGGACAAACCTCTTGTAGTACAGGCTTCCCCTGCCAAGTGAGTGTTCTAGGAACCTATCTGTATCACTGTATCAGCTGGAGTTGTATGAGAGGCTGAGTTTGGCTTCAGTGAATTTTTTTTGAAATCTCAATGCATTTGCCCATTTCATGAGGTGATTTATGAGTGCACCTGCCCACACAGCATTGAGTGCTCGGCAGTTTTTGACCAAAAACTGCATGACCCAGTGCTCCACCCTCCCTATTCACCCCATCTCACTCCAAGCAACTTTATTTTGTTCCCCCAGATGAAAAGATTTCTCAAAGGGAAGTGTTTCTCCAATGTGGAGGAGGTAAAACAAAAAATGACAGAACTTCCGGCCAAGATGAAAGCATAGGTATACACACTGCATTTCCCTCAAAACTAGAAGAAATTTACAGCTACCTTGAAACTAAATAAAAACAATGCAGACATTTCAGAAAAGCAAACTACATGGAAGCTCAACAAAGAAGTAAAGAAACACTCAGCCAGACAGGTGGGAGGAGCAGAGGAGGAGAGCAGAAACAGCGCCACCAGAGCTGAGCCTACAGAGAAAAGCACAGTCATACATTTAAACCTGGGAGGTGATCCTGGGGCCAGACAGCACAGCCCACGGCTCCAGCGCCAGGAAAAACAGAGCCATACTGCTTCTGACTATGAAAAACAATGGAGGTTGGGGTGGAGGAAGAAATAGCCAGTTTCAAAGGGCAAGCAGCATTGTTGCTCCTCGGACTCCTCCCCCACATATAGTACCACAACATGGTGAAACAGGACACCCCACACTGACAAATTCCTAAGTCTCCACCCCCTACAATGTAACAAGTGGGAAAGAACAACCTAAGACACAAAAGCAAACATAGAAAGCTGTCAAGCTGAGGAGACAAAGGACTATGTCCCAAAAGAGGGAGCAAATCAAGATTCCAGGGGGAGAACTAAGCAACAAGGAGATAGCTAACCTAACAGATGCAGAGTTCAAAATGCTGGTAATTAAGATATTCACAGACTTGACAGATAGGTCTAAATATAACAAACACAGAAAGAAAGAAGGGAAGGCTAGGCTACATGAAACAAAGAAAAATCCACACAAAACCAAGGGTGAAGGGAAGAAAACCGGGGTTCAAATCAATGAATTGGAACATAAGGAAGAAATAAATAATCAACTAATATAGAAAGAGGAAACAAGAATTTTTAAAAATGATGAGAGGAGTAGGAACTCTATGACAACTTTAAACGTGCCAATACCTGAAGCATAGGGGTGCCAGAAGGAGAAGATGAAGAGCAAGAAATTGAAAACTTATGTGAAAAAATTAGAAAAACTCCCCAAATTTGGTGAAGGAAATAGACATACAAGTCCAGGAAGCACAAAGAGTCCCAAAGAAGCTAGACCCAAGGAGGACCACACCAAGCCACATTATAATTAAAATGTCAATGGTTAAAGATAGAGTCTTAAAAGCAGCAAGAAAAAAGAAGAGTTACCTATCTAGGGGTTCCTTTAAGACTATGAGCTGATTTCTCAAAAGCAAAGGGCCTGGCAAGAAATATTCCAAATGATGAAAAGCAAAGACCTACAACCAAGAATACTCTATCCAGCAAAGCTATCATTTAGAATGTAAGGGCAGATAAAGTGCTTCCCAGACAAGGTAAAGTTAAAGGAGTTTATCATCACCAAGCCATTATTACATGAAATGTTAAAGGGACTTAAGAAAAACAGGATCAGAATTAGGAACATCAAAAAGAAAACAAACTCACAACTATCTACAACAGAATCTAAAAAAAACAAAAACTAAAACTAAGCAGACAACCAACCAGAGAGGGAACAGAATCAAAGATATTGGGAACATTTGTCGGGGGGAGGGGGGCAGCTGGGAGGGGGAAGGAAAAGATGGGGGAAAGGATCCAGGATTAAGAAGCATAGTGGGTGGGTGCAGAATAGACAGGGGTACGTTAAGAGTAGTACAGGGAGGCCCTGGCTGGTAGCACAGTGGATAAGGCGCCAGCCTGCGAACCCAAAGGTCGCAGGTTCGATTCCCCAGCCAGGGCACATAACAAGGTTGCAAACCAGGTCTCCAGTCAGGTCTGTGGCTGGAGGCAGGTGAAAAGCAACCATACATTGATGTCACCCTTCCCCTCTTTCTAAAAATAATGAGGTGGAATCTTTAAAAAAAAAGAAAAAGAAAAAGAAAAAGAGTAGTACAGGAAAAGGAAAAGCTGGGGAACTCACATGCATGACCCATGGACATAAATTAAGGGGGGTGGGATTGCTGGAGGGAAGGGTTGTGCTGGGTGGAAGGGAGAAAAGGGAAAAGAAATTGAGAGAAGTGTAACAGCATAATCAATAATAAATTTTTTTACAGGACAGAAGCATTAAAAGACATCAAAATCGATGAGTTCAAAAACTGGTTTCAGCAATAGAAAAAAATCATTTCAATAGGTGTTCTGTATCAAACAGAGAGTAACATTGAAGGTGACTAAAGTTTAAGCATGTAATTAAGTTCTGATTTTTTTGTTTGGTTGGTTTTTTTTTTTTTTTTTCTAGTCCTCCCTTGTATAATAAGATCAGCTGATTACTACTAACTGTGCTGGACAATGAGGGGAAAGAAAAGGATAGCTGAGGGATTCAAATTCCCATCTCAAGCAACATGTAAATAACCTGGAACTTTCTTAGTCTACCCTGAAAAAAATTATTACATCCAATAACCAGAGCAATTAGATTTCTGAAAACCAAGCCTATGTAATAGGGATATTAATGTTAAAGAGGCCCAGTGGAAGTCACTGGAACTGCCTCCACCTAGGAAAATAGTAAACGAAAAGAAATACTGTATCCCTGGAGGGTTTGCAGAGATCAGTGCTAACAAGGACTTGAAAAGTGCATGGAGTGGTACCTCATTCCCAGGATATGCCTATTCAGCTTGCCTACTTGGCCCATGGAGAAAACAGGTGGGTCTTGGAGGATGACAGTGGATTAACATGAACTTAACCAGGCAGTGACTCGAACTGCAGCTGCTGCTTCAGATGTGGTTTCATCGCTTCATCAGATGTACACATCCCCTAGTACCTAGTATGCAGCAGTTGATCTGGCAAATGCTTTTTTTTTTTTTCATGATACCTATCAGTAAAGACAACCAGAGCAATTTGCTTTCAGCTGACAAGCCTTCCCCACCATAGGGGTATATCAGCTCTCCAACTCTATGTCATGATTTAGGGACCTTATTCGCCTTTCTCTTTGACAATATAACACTGGTCCATTGCATTGATGACATCATGCTAACGGGACCTAATGAGCAATAAAGAGCAACTACGTAAGACTTATTGGTAAAATCCTCACATGCCAGCAGGTGGGAAGTAAATCCAACAAAAATTCAGAGGATGTTACCTCAGTGAAATTTCCAGATGTCCAATGACCTGAGGGCATCCTGAGATAGCCTGTCTAAGATCAATGTGTTGCCTGTGGGCGACTTCTACAAGCTAACAAAAGCATTCCATTTAACAGGTCTCGGGATTTGGGAAGCAACATACTCCTCATTTGGGTTTGTAACTCCAGCCCACTTACTGAGCAGCCTGCTAAGATGCTAGTTTTGAGTGGCACTCAGGGAGAAGCCTGACCAACAGGCTCAGGTTACCACGTAAACTGCTCTGCCCGCTGGGCAATGGGATCCAGCCAATCTCATGGTGCTTGGTGGAGCAGTGGCTGACGGAAGCGCTGTTTAGAGCATTTGGTACCTACAGGTAAATTACAGCATACACCCTTAGGATTTGGGAGAAAATTCCTGCTTATCCTCTGCAGAAAATTCTCCTTTTGAGACACAGCATTTTGCCTGCTACAGGGACTGAACACTGGACCATGGACCACTAAGTTATGATGCAAACTACACTGTCCACCATAAGTTGGATACTGTCTGGCCAGCTAAGCTATAAAGTTGGGTGTGTGCGGCAGCACTCCTCCAATAAATGGAGATGTCACACCTGAGGTCCTGCTCCTAGAGGCCCCGTAGGCACAGGAAGTTATGTGAGGAAGTAGCCCCAATTGTCCATGCCCCACCTTCATTGCCCTCTTTTCTCACAGACAATGCCTCATGGGAAGTTCCCTGAAATCAGTTAGCTAAGGAGGGGGAAAAAACCCTCAGAGATTATCCTCAATAATGTAAGTGGGTTTGTCTAATCCATTGAAGAGCAAAAAGTGAGGTTTTCTGGAGAAAAAGGGATTTAATTCCTTTATATACTGTACTGCACATAAATACACACAAACACACATACAAGTATGTGTATGTGTGATTTGCCAAAGAGAAAGAAAGAGAGAGGGAGAGAGAGACTTTCTTATAGCCATAGATAATATAATTTGGTGGTTTCTGTGTGGAATTGATCAAGTGATATAAGTTTTTTTTAAGATTTTATTTATTATTTTTCAGAGAGAAGAAAAGGGAGAGAGGCAGAGAGGGAGACAGACATCAACATATGGTTGCCCTTCACCTGCCTCCAGCTAAGGACCTGGCTGGAGACCTGGCTTGCAACCTGATTATGTGCCCTGGCTGGGAATCAAACCAGTAACCTTTGGATTTGCAAGCTGGTGCCTTATCCACTGCCACCAGCCAGGGTTTTTAGTATAACTTTTTTTAAGCCTTAGTCTACGTTCTGAAAAAGTGAGGATGATACCATTAGGAGCTTTAGAGGCTTATGTGAGGTAATTTGTGTGACATTTAGTACTCTAAACTGATCATTATTAAGCAAGCTTTGGTCTAGAATTCCTGATTATAAGTGAAGGTAAAGGTAGCTAAAAATAGGGGTTCACAAGAGCTAACTGAGTTAGGGATCAGGTGCCTTGGTGGTCTGTGGCATCTCCATGGGGTCACTAGTGTCTTGAGCTAGATAAAGCTCTTGGCATTTTCTGGTTTTATTCTTTGAGTCCAACAGATAGGCATCCCTCCATATACCCTCTTCCCACAAACACATTATAGTCTAGCTTGTACTTCCATATCAACTTGGGCAGCAGGCCTCCCGTAGATGTCCATTCCATGTGAGAACAGTTCTCTTGGTGCCCTGAATTGACTGTAGGGAGGGTAAGAAGGAATGTGATGATGAGGAATGAGGAAGTGAGTTAAGCCTTGAGTGTACTTGACCTAGGCTTTGGTATTCTTTGGAGTCAGGAAGAAAAGAAGCAGGAAGAGAGAATTCAAAATGGTACCAGAAGATAGCTAGGTTTAGAATTCAGAAATATCAGCAAGAGAAGGAAAGCAGTACAGGGCGGTGGCCAGGAGGCAGGGGCGGGAGGCATCCCTGGATTTTTGGCCCAAGATGACATTCTTTTAAATCCTTTATAAAAATAAAAGAGAAAGGAGAAAATGTAATTTTATTGGACAAAGATTACTGTTTTCAATTCTCCCATGGCAAGAAAAACAAAAGCAAGAGATTCATTCCTGGACTTTGCCAAATCACAGAAAAGCACATAAGAAAGCTAGTCTAATATCCAAGCGGCATGATAAAAGACATCAGAATGAATGAAATTTAAGCCTGAATGCAAACATCCATGGATTTTTTTTTCCTTAAAGGAAGAAAAAAAAAAAAAAAAAAAAAAAAACAGTGAGATTAAGACCAACAGCATCTGAAAGGATAAATTAATAGAAATAATAAGTATTTACAGAGTTTTATAATTCAAATGGCACTCCCACATGTCACAAATTTTCTGAAACAACATCCTTGAGAAACCACAATGTTTACTCCGTGTTTAACTCGCACGTAATATGCTTGTGAATATTGTTTGCACCTTCCCAGGCCTCTTTCAATTCTCTTCTGCTACAGAAACCTTCTTTCTTATGAAAATCATTACAGTGGTTCAGCTGTAATGAACCACTTGGTGGGGCTACCCTGACACCAAGCTGCCCTATGCCTTGCCAAAGGGGTGTTTTTGCAATAAAGGCCTCACCTACTACAGCATTTCAACTCTCAGGCCAAAATCAATTGCTCAGAAATGGGCACAGAAGGAGGGCAATCAGAGTCTTCCATGTGGTTGGACATGGAGACTTTGGGAAAGAGCAGGAGGCTTCTTCTTCTCTGGGATCTTGAAAGCTGAGGATCAGAAATCATGGAGAGGCTTGGAACCATCCTTTCCAATTGCACATGGGTGCCTGTTGAGAACAAAGATGATGAAAAGAAAGGAATCAGAGACTCGAGACATAAAGAGATACTGCTCTGGTGACAGCTTTCCAACAGGGAACTGTGCTATCTCAGTCCCTAGGGAAATCCCCAGGGACTGGCACTCATAAGAGAGAGGCTGCACAAGTCGTGTGAGGCCCAGAAGGAATGCTTTTTTCAATAATCTCCTGAGATGGATCCATGGAGGACAAGAGAAGTGAATCTTCCTGCTCCTAGAGTGGAGTCCAATAGCCAGCAGGGCTCCCCAAGGAACTCACTGCTCTGCCACACAGGGCACCTTCTGTCAAGAATCAGATGGTAACTACACTATAGACTGGTGTGTGTCTTTTGGGGGGAATGAGGGGGAGAAAGTGAGACAGAGAGAGACAGGATCAACCATGTTTGGCACCAGCACAGGAAGCCCTAAATGTATGACCTTGAAGGCAGGAGGTTGAATGCCAAGGGGCTGGAATGGGGGAGATTAGAATAGTCAAGTGACAGTTTCCATCTCAAAAATCAAGGTCTATACTGACTCCTAGGCATAAATGGAGCAGCCAGCATACTTGTACTTAGGCTCCAAGGCAACTCAATTCAAACATGTTACTAAAATTTGAAAGAAATAAAACAGATCAAATGGGTTGAGAGGGGGGTGTTTTAATGTTTACGAAAATCTAAAACTGAAAATTGAAATGTTTCCTATGACCTTCAGATGAATAGTCATTCTTATAAAATGTAGGGAAAGAATCAAGAAGCAGACCTGGGGTCAAATATTAGAGCTACCATGTGCTCATTATATAACATTTAAATGTACAGGCCTCACCCTGTGAACTAGGAGTAAAGTGAGGATAATGCTGCCTCCTTTACAGAACTATTGAAAGGAACAAATGCCAACATGCATGAGAATTGACCAGTGTAGTCTCTGGTAAGCAGGAAGTTCAAAAAGTACACGCTTTCATTTTCCTCTTCCCTGTGCTCTGGCTATGCTCCCAGTGACCAGGCCAGGGCTTCTAAGTAATAGTGCCATACTTATGCCCTGATGCTGAGACAAGACTATGATGTCAATGAACCTGTGTCATAGTTCAGGTCTGTGCATTACAAATGGCGGCCACAAGGCTGAGAGACTGTAGACTCTTCCTGGAAAGAGGAAGGAAGTGGATGAGCTCACCCGGCACCAGTGAAAGTCCACCTGCCACGCTGGCATCACCTTTTACTGGGCCTCAGTTGCTCCCCAGCTACCATTTTTATGTTCACAAGAAACAACTCATGGGGCTTAAGTGGAATTGCAGAGTGAGAACCATCCATAGCAAATACCTCCTTTCTGAAACCATATGCCGGGCCCCGGGCCAAACAGTAGGACACGTGTCTGCCCTGGTTTTCTTGAATCAGCTGCTAAGGTCTCTGCAGCTCTGTTCCCCAGGTTTCTGGTAAAGCAGCGCAAGTCTTCAAATAAGCTGTGCCTGTACAAAGGAATGGCAGGTTTGCCAAAATCCTTCCAGGGTACCTACCCTGTCTCTGAACAGGGCGTGACAGGGGCAGGAGGCAGTTATCCCTGCATTCACAGCTGTGTAGATACAGATCTTCCTGAATGGCTTAAAGTACTGGGGGTCACGCACCAACAGAAAACTGGGCAGTTACTATTTTTATAATAACATCTTTTTCTAATTTCAAAAGCAATGCATATTTAATGTCAAAAAATTTAAACCATGTGTTAGTCAGGGTAATTAACATTAGCCCCTGTAACAAACAGCCTCAGAATCACATTGGATTAACAGATGGAAAGTGAATTTTTTCACTCACACGAAGTTGATGAAAGGTGTTCCTAGGTGTGTGGCTCTCTTTGGTGACTCCCTTCAAGCAATGACACAGATTCTTCCATCTGGCTGTGCTGTTGTCCCCAGGCCCTCAGAGCTTTCAGCTATACCTTTTGCATCATTTGACCTGTCAACCAGCGAGAGAGGGAGTAGAAGGGAGGCAAAGAGGGAGTTTCTCAGGATATTCTAGAGCCAGACCTATAAATGCACCACTTTTCCTACATTCTATTGGCCAGAGTTGATCTCATGGTCAATGTACAAGGTTTCCCAGCAAGGAGACTGGGAAATACTGTTTTTCCCATGTGCCTACAAGGAAAATGACGTGGCTTTGCTAACACAGAGCTCTGTCTCTGCCATTCCACCTAACAAGTACATAGGGCACAACACTGTACGAGGTCTATCCTGAAATTATCAAGCCAATGTCAATATAATTAAAACAGTTTCCACAGCCAATACTTTTGGAACAGACCTCATATATATATACAATATTTACAAATATACAAGTACAATATAATATACTTACAAAATGGCATTATACAACCTATATACCCTTTTATAGCTTTTTTTAAACTTTGCAACTTAACTATAAATATTTCTCAGTAACATAATTTTAAGAAGCTGCAAAGTATTGTTTCTATGTAGGTTACCCTAATTGATTTTGTTAATCTGTTGCAAGACTGGCCCCACTCTAGTTGCTAATTTTTGTTTTCTTTCATAGACCGCAATGTAATATAAACATGCATAATATTTCTGATTATTTCTCAGAACAAATTGCCAGAAATAAAGTTTGTAAATTAAAGATAAGTGCCCTGGCTGGTGTGGCTCAGTGAATTGGCGCTGGCCTACAAACCCAAAGGTTGCTGGTTCAATTCCCCAGCCAGGGCACATAACCAGTGTGCAAGCCAGGTCTCCAGCCAGGTCTGTAACTAGAGGCAGGTGAAAGGCAGCCATACGTGACGCTTCTACCCCTTTCTTCCTCCCTCCCTGCCCTTCTCTCTGAAAACGAATAATAAAACTGTTTAATCTTTAAAAAAAAAAAGAGAGAGAGAGAGATAAGCACTTTAGGGTTGATAAAATGGCTTTGCAATGTTTCCTTTCTTAGAATTTTACTTTGGGAAGTTCAACCTCCCTGGCAATGTTGAGTTCTTTGCAGGCAATTCTAACTTTCTGCTGGTGTCCTTGCTAAAGTGTACTGATTAGCTTCAATTTGCTAAGAAAAGAGATGTAACTTTGCCAAATGTGAAGGGAAAATACAAAGTCATGGGGGCTATGGTTGGCTGAACCCACGTTACATGCTAGACACAATGCAATATGCTTTACAATACAAATAATTATATTGACAATTTAGGACAAGTTTGAGAGGTAAGTATTAACCTAGTATTGTGAAGAGCAGTAAAATTCAGGGAAGCTCAGCCATTTGCCCAAGACTGTTAATGGTGGAGTAAGGACTCAAACAGGACATGAAAATTGTGAGACTGATGAAGGAAAAGCATTCTGTGTTCCTTCCCCTTCCTCATCTTTGAGTTGCCATGATTCCCCTATCTCTAGCCCTGTTATCCTACCAAAGCAGGAAAGAATTTCCACGCAGGTAGACAAAGGGCACTGGTCAGGACATCAGAGGAACTAAGCTGGGATCCCATCTTGGTATTTTTCAACCAATATGCTACACTTACCTTGGTGAATCTGTTTTCTCATGTGTTGAAAGGGGCATTCAGACAAGATAAACTCTAAGTCTCTTTAATGTCCCCAAATCATAAGAAAGAGAGCCCTAGGTTTTAAAGTCCAAAGACCAGGACTTGGGGCTCATCTCCGTCATGAGCATGTTGAGTTAACCTGACAAATCACTACCCCCTTGAATCTCAGTCTTTCTGTTCATAAATGAGGGATTTAGCTGAAGTGATTTGATGGTCTTTTCAGGTCTGGTTCCAGAACTCCTTTGCTAAGCCTAGCCAAAGACCTGACATGTAGTAGGATACAATAAATGGTTATTGACTATTGACTGTTCCAGCCTTTCCATTCTGACACTCCAAAAAGGTTCTGAACATATTATTTAATTGCATGGAAGTTGGCTCCTGATTGCCCTGATGTTATTTCACAAGAAACACAGACTTCTGATGCGGAACATTAGTTATGACACCATATCTATGTCCACTTCTAATTAATCCAGGCACATGATTTTGCAATAGACATGAAGGGCTTTACTTGGTTGTAAGTAAGTGTTTACTAGGTAAATATCAAATATTTGGGGCTCCTATGCTCACCTATCAGTCCCAGTGGGAGAAGACTGTAGGAACAGTGACTTGTGGTACCAGCTGTTTTTGAACTCTTGACTTACATAACCTTTTGTGAAATTTTTGGCATGATACTCCATACATGCAAATCCAGAGACCTGAGTCCACTACTTGGCTTTTCAAAGTAAGCCAAATGTCATAGTGGAATTATAGTTCTGACAGCATGGTTCCCAATGTTTTGAGGTTCAAAGATCTCTTGGACAACCTGCTTAAATGCTATATGTGGCCTCTCTCTAGAAAAGTGCATATATGTATACATAAAGAGAGAGGTAATTTCAGAAATATGAGACATCAGGCATAGTCCAGAGAGAAGGATCCTATGGGTCCCTTGCTGGGACAGACACTAGCCTACATTGTGGGAACATCTGGAGAATTACTAGAGAAAGGCCAGAGCAGCTGGGGTTGCAGGGTTCTAGTTGGATTTGGAACCACTATAGAGGCACTTGGATGTTTTAACACTCCATATAGATGTGCTAGTATAAACCACTTTAATAGTGGATTTGCAAGTACACATAAAATTTTGTATATACATTCAAGAAATTTAGAGATCTCTTAGAGTTTCATGGATACCAAATAAATCCATATTATTGGGCTTCCCTTCTGAAAATAAAATAAAACCACTTGATTATGTGATTTAGGTATACACACTTTAACTTTTGAGGTGTTTTTTGCACCTACAAGACAAATAAATAAGACTTGCCTACTATCAGAAGTTCCTTCCCCAACGACTTAGAGAGGAACTAAACCTCTTACTCTACTTGACTGTTCAAAAAGTTCAAATGCTGCCCTCCTCAAACCCTTTTATGGAGCTAACTAGGGTATAAATAAATTGGCATGCAGTCAACCATGCAGAATAGCTTTCTAAAATGAGTCATGAACTCCTATGAATTAAAAACTTGTTTTGCAGTCATGGGAGTTAGAGGACAGCTGGTCACCACAATCTGTAAAATGACCTTTCCTGGGTTTAAATGACTTGTTGAGTCATCCCTTTGGCCCTCATTACTGCAAGCAAAGCAATTTCAGTTTCTTTACCTTCTCTTCAGTCCTAGTATCAGGCTGAAATAGATTAGCAGAGATCTAGACCTGGAACTTTGGAACGATTCTGACCAAAGTGAGTTGAGAGAAGGTATTCTTTCTCCAACAGACAATCTTCCTTTGTTCAGTTGTTAGTTATTTCCATAGCTACAAGGCTTGTTCATAAAGTATCCAGCCATGCAATATGAAAAGTAGAGATATTTATTGAAGAAGATACAAGAAACATTGTGCATAGGACAGTGACACCTCAGTTCCCTTCAATGTAGCACCCATAATTCATTTCTGGTTATGACCTCCTTGAGGAAATTTGGTTTGTTGGTAGCACTTAGAATCAAGTCATTAGAAACTGAAGCATGAGCCTTGGCTGTTGACTCAGTAGATAGGTGCCAGCCTGCAAACCGAAAAGTTGCTGGTTCGATTCCCAGCCAGGGCACGTAACCAGGTTGCAAGCCAGATCTCCAGCCAGGTCCCCAGCTGAAAGCAAGTGAAAGGCAACCATACATTGATGTCTCTCTCCCTTTCTTCCTCCCTCTCTACCCTTCTCTCTTAAAATAATTACCAAAATCTTAAATAAAAAAATAAAAAAGGAAAGAAAAGAAACTAGAAGCATAATGTTCCTTCTGCTCTGGTAGCAGAAGCCACTGAGCAAATTTTGCCGCAATACATTTCATGTCAAGATCCTGCATCAAAATCTCAGACATAATAGTTTTTGGAATCCCCAGATCAGCTTCTAGTCCTCACATTGTCAGTCACTGATCTTTGATGATTGCATCCCGTACATGTTTAACATTCTCAGGTGCTCTGCTTCTTGCAGGCCTTCCGGAACATCGATCACTTTCAACAGAGTCTTGATCTTCTTTGAAGTGTTCGTGCTACACTTTTATTTGTGCTTCACTCATGGCGTCATCCCCGAAAGCCTCCTGAATAATCCGAGTAGTTTCTTCAGAGAAATGTTCAAGCTTAACGCAAACTTTGATGCAGATTCATTGCTGTACTCATTCAGTCATTTTGAATACCCGGCCGGCCACATAGTACACATGTTCACTCAACAGTGTTTCCCACCCTCCCGACTAGTAAAATGAAGTTGTTGTTGTTCACACGTGTACATTTCAGTTCACTCTTCTTGGCTGCCAGGTAACATTGATGTTGCACAAACCATTCTTGTTAATCATGGCTATACTTTATTAAAGATTACAATGGGTGCATCAATTATAAACAATTAAAATCCCCACTTGACCTTAATAATTGACCATCAATCTTTGCACCTTTGTGCATGTGGATTTTGGTTATATCCTTCTAGACTATCAAGGATTTTCTATGTATCTTCCCTTCTTAAAGCAAGCACATTTCAAATCACTTTGTAAAACTATAATAAAAAAACAAACGCAAAAAGGCAATAGAATAAAGAAACAAGAAAAGAAGGAGAAGGACGGGGAGAGGTACATTGGGCCCTGTTCTCCCAGTTCATTTATAGCATGTGCAGCAACCAGCTGCATGTCCTGTTGAAGTAAAAGTAGAATTCTCCAAAAGTAAATTTAAACTCAAGGTGGGCATATCACTGAAGGCTCAAAACCCATCAGTCTATTCATAGATTAGGTATGTTAACTCAATAATATTCAAAGCGATGTGTAAAATGGTGCTTTGGCTCATCCTGTCATTTGCATAAATTAATCTATAAAGATAATCATAAGGGGAATTAATTATATTTATAAAAATCAGTAATAGGAGAAATGATGAAGCATCATCTGAACTCAACTTCATATACTGAGGCCATCTGCCCTTTAAAGATCAAGAAAAGTCCATAGTCATTTGTCTCAGGATGAATCCACGCAGCCTCTGAATGGAGCTGAAGTGCATGTGTTTCCCATTCCTCCAAGATTTAAGATCCCAAACTTGACTCAGAAGAGCAATCAGATGTCAATCTGACAACCGCTACTAACCTCCCTCGTGCTAAATTAAGTCTGTGTAAAACTTCGAGAGTCCATGAAGGTCGGGGGCCCACACCAGGCCACCATTAGCAGAGCTGTGACCTGAGAGAGAGAGGGGTTCTCACAACCGTGCAACAGGCTCCTCTGCTGGGACCTGGGTCGCCAGCACTTCCTTAGCCTGCCAATCTCTTTTTCTTTTGCTTACTTTCGTTAAACGAGCACCCAACAGCTGGGAATGGCTTCCTAAAACCCCTTCTTTGTTTCTCCCCAAAGTGATGATAAATTCATGGGTTTGCTTAAGAAGCTAGATTCTGCTGTACTTTGTTTCTCAGATGAGACAAAAGGCTTATGCCTCTTTCAAACACATCAAATTATCCCTAGAACAAAGTCAAAGCCCTTGAAACAAGTGATAAATGACAAGACCTACTGGCCCTTGGCTAGTCCTAAAAGAGATTCTGTGATGAGAAAGAAAATCTGGTTCCAATAGTGGTAGCAGAAGTAAAGTACTTTATAATCCTATTATAATAAAAAATAATCAAACCCTCAAGAGTCCAACAGACTTTAACTAGACTGAGCATTATGCTTAAGGGCCACAGAGGTTATTTCAATATGTGTATTCAGCACTGGGGTTATTTTGTAGCTTCACTCTTAGTATCTATGATTTTGAAATGTTAAGAGTATAATTTTGAATAATTTGAGTAATTGAGAGAATGAGACATTCTGCAGAGTTTATTTTTTAATAACCAGAAAATTATTGTTCTTCTATATCAGATTAAAACTTTTTCTATGACCACAAGTGAATATCATTATAAGAAGAATAGAGCATCCAAGGAAGAGTCAAGAGAAGATCTGATTCACTGGTTCTTTCACTAATCAGCTGCGTGATCTGAGCCAACCCAACTTCCCTCTCAGAGCCTCAGTTTTCAAATCTGTCAAGTGAGAGGTCTGGGCTCTGTGATCTCTAGAGCTTCCTCCACCCCCACCCATTTCTTATCCCATTTCTTTGTCTTAGGGACAGTGGACCCCTGTGGATCTTTCTGTGAATGTGAAGGATCTCAAAGGAGGGTCACTGCACCAATTCTCATAACGCTAGAGATGAGGGAAGAGATTGGACTGGGTGTGCCCTTCCCGTGGAAGACGCTCATTGCTTTGTTTTAAACTAAAACTTAACGTTAATTCCACAATTTGGTTTAATTAGCATTTGTTTTCAAGCACTTGCTAAATGCAAGCGGCTGTTCTGGAGCGCTTGCAGGTGCTATAAAAACAAAACAAAACTGGCTTTCAAGAACCCAATGGAAAAATTTGATGCAAGCAACACCAGGAGGCAGCCTGGGACTAGTGCTGAGCTGGGGGTAAAAAGAACTGAGGGATTATCTGGGAGGGAGATATGCAAACTAAAGGAACCTAGCTGGAAACAGTGAGCAGATACAAATGAAGAAAACTTGCTTCTAGTGTTCCATAAGCCTTCTTAAAGAGTACTTTAAAGGGGAAAAACCTCCATTGACTGAGGGCTCTGGCTATTTACTTTTGGGGCTCATGGCTTTGTAATCACCAGCCCAGATCAGGACAGCCCTGCCGAATAGGTCAAGGGGAAATGTGTTTTCTTAAAGGTTACCTGACTCTGTCTCTGATAGGTTGCACGAATGCGTAGGCTTTAACGCTGTATGACTTCTAAAAAACAGTTTGGCATTAAAGATAACCTCCTACTGGAAATGACAAAAAATGGGTTAGGAGGGAAGGAAGGGGTTAGAACATCTCAGAAGATCAAGGAAAAGACGCCCATCCCTCTGAGGCAGGTTAGAGAATGAATGGGTAGGCAGATGCCCCTGAGGACTCTTTCCAAGTCCTAGACTGCAAGGACTGCAGGGGTACACACCTACAGATGCTGCTGGCTTCTTCTCTGTAAGTTGGGACTTTTGTCATCCCCAAAAGCCTACCTATCAGTACCCTCTTGCTCCTCTCTGGCTTCTTGAATATGGAGCCATTCTATTCAGATTATGGTGTGAAAAGTAGCTTCCCAGGGGCCTTAGTCGGTGATGTAAATGTCCTGCTCTAGGCCATCACAACTTCAATAAGCTGGAAGAACTCTCCTGCTCCAGGTAGGGTGAGAGGGACACCTGGCAGTTGGAACAAGGTCCCAGGGTAGGAACATACCAGCCACAGGGTCTTATGCTAATATGATTGAATAGAGTTCAAAGGACCATGAGGCTGGTATTTTTCTTTGCTTAGTGAGAATGTTGGTCAAGGAAACCCGGAAAACTTTTGCTGACAAGAGACCACTGTTGTGCGGGGAAAAGACCACAAAATAAGCTAGAAATAGCTTTGCATGGGCTGACAGTCTATATTTGGAAACAAAATGAAGTGGGGAGATGGTTTTTACTTAGAGACTTGTTTTTATACAGGGTTATAACCTATGAGCCCCTTGTTGGCAAAAAGGGGTAGGAATCGGTCTTTCATACTCAGGTATAAGAAAGGGTTCTCAGGGAGGAGCGAACTAAGGTTGAAGTTAGCAAAACTACACTGGCTATTTATAAGGTGTGCTGGCAACTGTGAGTGGGTCAGAGTGTAAATACCGGTAAAACTTTAAAGGATAGTTACACTTGCTGAGATTTTTAACTGTCTTTAACCGGCAGCATATGGGGCATGGAGCTCGGTCCTCAGGTGGTGCTCGGTCCTCAGGTGGTGGTTGATGCTCTCCTTGTCCTTTCCCCCAGGGAACCAGCCTTAGGGTTAGATGCCCAGACTTTCCCATCTTTTTATGTAGTCATCCTTTCTTACTTAATGTTTTTTCTTTCTTGCCTGGTGACCATGGAGGTAATAACTCTCTGATCTCTCAAATGACTGATACATCTTTTGAAGAACTACTTTCCAAGTTAACTGACATAGCCCAACTGGAGAATTTCTGTACCCAGAGGCAACTTTGCAAATAAAAGATAATGAGAAAGAGAGACAGAGACAGAGAAAGAGGGTGAGAGAGAGAGTGACGTCAATGGCCTACAATATGCTTCAGGGGTGCCCTTTCGCAGGAGATGCCTAAAAAAGGAAAATGATAAAAATAGACATGGCTACCAAGGACAAAGATTGCAAGGTTGGTAAGAAGTGTCGGAAAGTGGGACTGATATAGCTAAACCATCAGGGCAGAAAGGTGGGTGGCCAGAGGGAGTTAGAAGAAAAAAATCCTCCAAACACCTTAAGAATGAAAAACAAAATTTCCTAGGACCAATCTATTAGAGAGCGAAGCTCTGAAAATAGATCAAAGTCAAGCTGGAAGGGAAGAAGAAAGGACATCAAACAATAGCAGAGGTGGTCTTATATTGGGTGCACCCATAAAGGAGACTGTGAATGTGGGGAGCCAAAACTCTGGGGATAGAAGCTCGCTGTAGAGTGAGCAGCAGAAAAAGGTTGTGAGAAGTTATGTTTTGAAATCAAGACACAGAACATGTCCAGTCTGGACAGCATTTAACTTGATTGAGGATCTACAGCAAAATTAGAGTTGGAAGAAGGTAGGCTTGAGATAATCTAGTCATGTGTGCTTAGTTGATGTTTCTAGGAGGCAGAGATAAAGCTCTTGCATAGGACTGGTATTTAAGAGTTTAAAAAAACAGTCCTGGCTTATGTGGCTCAGTGGATTGGCACCAGACTGCAAACCCAAAGGTCGCTGGTTCAATTACCCAGTCAGGACACATAACCAAGTTGCAAGCCAGGTCTCCAGCCAGGTCCGTAGCTGGAGGCAGGTGAAAGGCAACCATACATTGATGTTTCTCTCCCTTTCTTTCTCCCTCCCTGTCCTTCTTTCTGAAAATAATAAATAAAATCTTTAAAAAACAAAACAAAACAAAACAGGAGTACCGAATTGCTGAATGCAATGTATATATTGTAACATGATAGAGTTACAGTTTTTCTTAAAAGCATAAAGGTGAAACTTCTCAATTTTCCTTTTTATTTATAGAATCAGTCATTTTTTCACTTGCTGAGTCACCTCAGATCTTCCTGTTCTTATCTGTCTCTCTAGCCATTGTCCACTTGTTCTTTGAAAAATACAAATGATCCCATTAAGGTGCATCCCAAGGGTCCTCATTCCTCTGAGTTTCCCATCACCAGCCAGGGACTGCTAGATGGCCCTATATAATCAGCTTGAAAGTCCAAGGGAGTTGATGCACATTGGGTTAACTTTTTTTTGACTGATGGGATGCAGGAGCTTATAGATACATTCCTCTCCTTCTCCTAGAAGGACAGTCTTGGATGTCAAGCAGTGGGCAACATAATACCCCTCATATTTGTTCTCCCCTCCATCTCTGCCCCACAACTCTTTCTGTTCACTCATATTTCCCAAATAATTTGGCTTATTTACACCCTGCTCTTGGGGGAATCCCAGCTGGCATGTTGGTGCCTCTAGACTGAAAAGCCTTTTGGGGTGAATATTGTATATTTGAACTGAGATCAAGTTGCCTGTCACGATGTCTGGGTTGAATAGAATAAAAGGGCTAGAAGAGGTGTAAAGAGACATCAAGCTTAATACTTGTCTACTTTTGGCTCAAGCTAGGACAAAATGATCCCTGATCTTGAGATGCTAAATAATCTTAAGAGTCAGGGATCCCCAACACAGGGCTGTTATCCCCAACCTTCATCACTTGCACACACTCGTCTCCAGGATGGAGCCCCGCTAATTAAACCAGTGAAGCCTGAGAATGCCCGCTGTCCCATCAAGCAGGGTCCCATCTGACTATCCTCAGGGCCCCCAACTGAACTCTGTACCCATTAAATAACAACTCTCCGTTCCCCGCTCCCGACAGCTTACTTTCTACTCTCTGTCTCTGTGAATTTGACTTTGACTGTTCTAGAAGCCTCATAGAAGTGGAAGTATACAATACATGTCTTTTTTGTGCCTGGCCTATCTCACTTAGTATAATGTCTTATTTATGAGTGTTATAGCATGTTTCAGAAAACCCTTCCTTTTTAAGGCTGAATAATATTCCACTACATATTGCTTATCAGTTTATTGGCTGATGAATACCTGGATGGCTCGCACCTTTTGGCTACTATGAATAATGCTGCTATAAATGGGTGTTCACTTATCTTCTTAAGACTCAGCCTTCAATTCTTTAGGATAAATACCCAAGAAGCAGACTTCCTAGATCATATGGCAATTCTATTTTTATTTTTTTATTTTCACATTTTAGAAACTGCTATACTGTTTTCTATAGCTGCCACCGTATTTTGCTTTCTCACCAACAGGGCACAGGGGTTCCAACTTCTGTACATCCTTGCCAACACTTATTATTTTTCTTTCTTTTCTTTTTATTAGGTGGGGGGAATGTGAGGTATTCCAACACTTCTTTTCATAACAAAAAAGCCTATCTGCCCACATCTACTAATACTCATAATGTACCATAAAGAAAGGCTCTACTGAATATGAAAGAGACAATATGCATATAAACATGTGTATTTCAACAAGTCCATGCTCAGGAATACTGTTCCCACAAATTTCCAAAGTGCCTCCTAGGAGATGGCATCACCTCAATTGAGGCCACCAGTGTTGGTGACTGATAGAAACCAATGTGTTAGCCCTGACTGGTGTGGCTCAGTTGGTGAACCATCATCCCACAAAGCTCAAAGTCACTGGTTCAATTCCCAGTCAGAGCACATGCCTGAGTTTTGGGCCTGGTCCCTGGTTGGGGTGCATGCGAGAGGCAACAATCACTGTATCACACATCAGTGTTTCTCTCCCTCTCTTACTCTATCTCTAAAATAAATAAAATCTTTTCCAAAATAACACTATTAAAAACCGATGTGTTATCCCTCCAAGAAATACATGGACTTTGACAAGAGTCAAACCTTAAGCCTAACAAGCTTCAGCCTCATCAGATGTTAGGCGGCCTATTTTTGCAGAGAGAAAGACAGATCTCAGCAGCACCCCGAGACACCATATGCGCAGGGCCAACTCCTTTCTTCTTCACCCGGCACCCACCACAACTCTCTGGGTCAATAACTCCCCCAGCAAATCCAGTCCTCGCAACCAGCCTGGAACTGCATTGTGCTGCCCCAGTGATCTTAGGGAAAAGGTCAAAACCTTATCTCTTACTTTCGAGCTGAGGAACAGGAGGGGTCAGAGCGAGTAGTAGTTGCCCCTGAGCCACCAGCAGGTGAGAGCGATGGGACCAGGACCCTGCCTTCTAGTCTTACTCCTGTCGTCTTTCCACCATGTTGTATTGTAAGGATGTAAGATGTCTGAAGAGATGGGTGAAAATAACTGGAGGCAACTTTTTCTCTGGAGTGGTTTGAATGCCATTCCTCCTGAAGGCAGAGGAAATACCAGCTGAGGAACTAATGGGGGTCAGTCCAGACCATAAGGAAAGAGACGAGCCTGGCGTAACGCACATCATTACCAGTCAGAAAAAGTCCTGTAAAACTCTGGGCCAGAAACGCCTACTCAGACTTAACAAATGAACGGATACCCCTCCTGCTCTAGCTCAGAGGCATTTGAGCAATGCAAAGCAGTGAATTTTCCACGTTTAAGTCCAATATCATACGGAATTTCGATTCCCCAGATCCCGTCTCTCTTTCCAACCAGCTGTCTCCTTTCTTCATGGTGCTTTCTGTGTGGAGGTCTCTCTGGACCCGTCGGCTCCTATCATGCAAATCATTCCATTTCCCACTGGAAGGGAAAAGAAAATTCACCCATTGAACCAGGGCAAATTGCAGCGACAGCGTGGAGACCCTGGAGAGGCGCTATATTGATTAAAATGTTCAAGTGGGGGAGGGAGGGATCAAGAGGAGGAGCAGAGAAGGAAGGAGAAATAGGGGTGGAGGAAGAAAGGGGGTGGGGAGAAGCACCTCCTGGTAGTCTGTCCCCCTGGGTATCTTCCAAAGCGATTCGGTGGGCGGACAATGAAAACACCGCCTTCAGAGTGATGAGGGCCAGGCAGGAACCGGGCACATCCCTTCTCTAGCTGCGCTCAGATGGAGCGCTCCACTATCTCCCCCTTGCGGGGACCGGCGCCTCCAGGTGCAGACGGAATTGCAGCGCCCACCCTAACGGTGCAGCCCCCCGTAGGCAGCTGCGTGCAGGTGCCGCTATCGCCCGGGGCTGTTGCCGGGAAGCCCCGACCCCTTCTGAATAACCCTGGGGGAAATGGGTCTGTCACAAGTGTCAGCTTAAATGGTCCTCACTGCATCAACAGGCACTTTTAACCGGAGTAATAGCACCTCCCAAGGTCTCCGCCCTTGACAGTTCACCAGTTCATTGTCTCGCCTACTCCTCAGGGCTTCCCAATCAAGGAGACATGGTCTTCCTTATTTTACAGGTGAGCACGCTGAGGCTCGATGGGATGAAGTGATTTGCTCTGCAGGAAAGAGGATCCTGCAGCGCGGTGCCCGGCATGGGTGACCTGCTCTCAACATTCCTAAAGCACCCTCCCGACCCTGAGGAAAGAGGTCTAGCTCCTCCATTTCCTTTTCCTCCCCATAGTGTCTGGTGGAGTGATGACATCAACTCCCACCCTGGCCCCAGAGCCAGCGCGTTGGTCTGATTTTGAACAGTTTTCATGTACTTTCTTGGTGGCATGTGAACGCAATCGGAACATTGTCAAACAGACACAGTTCACTTAGCAAACATATATATATTTTTTGAGTTCCTATTAGAAATTGAGGGACTTATAGTAGTAACTAGGGGATTCAGTGAAAAAGAAAGAAAGAGAAAAGAAAAGGGAAACAAAAAAAAAGCAGCCCTGATCCATGGGCCCCCGTTGGTCGGGCATCATCCCACAAAACGAAAAGTTGCCAGTTCGATTCCTGGTCAGGGCACCTGCTGGGTTGAGGGTCCAGTCCCCATTAGGGGTGGCTACGAGGGGCAACCGATCAATGTTTCTGTCTCGCATTGATGATTCTCTGCTTGTCTTGCTCCCTCCCTTCCCTACTCCCTCAAATAAATACATAAATATTATTTTTAAAAACCTGAAATCCAATGGACCACAAATGGTTCTGTCCACTCAATGGCAAAAAGGACACAAACTGTGAGAGCCAACTGCCTCCGTCACAGCGCAGATAGGCCAGCCCAGACGTGACACTCTGCACCCAACATGTAATCAGCGATGAGGGGCCGAGCTCCTCTGCAGAGAGGCAGGACAATGGACAGTGGGAACCCCCCGAGTCCAGGTTCTCTCGTGTAGTACTGTGGCAGGCTTAGAGGTGTCATGCCTGGGCCCTTCAGACCTTACCTCAACCAGCATCCGTGGAAGGGAACTTGGAAGGCTGTCACCCTAGGTTTATGTTTTGCATCCTAAGTGTCTACGATCAAGCAAGTCCCTCCACCTCCCCAGTCACGGGTGTCCCCATGTGTGCTCTGAGGAGCTGGCTGCGCTGGTTTTCTTCTCGCTGCCTAATGTGCTGGCCCAGAACAAGCAGAGCTCGCGGGCTGCTCCTCCGCGCTGGTGGCTGATGAGGGTGTTGACTGAGTTCATCTGTTTACCAAGACAGATGCAGCTGTCCCCCTCCGATTACTTCATCACAGGCGCTGACAGACTCTCCCGGCAGGGCTCTTGGCACTCCTCACTGGGGAGCATCTCCAATCAGTGCCCGTCCTCATCAGATTCAGATTTATGGGGTGTGAGGCTAGAAGAGGCCCTGGGAAGGTCGTGGAACACATGGTCTCCAGACCCCTGAGAGCTCTCGTGCTGCCTCGTGGGCCTTTTCCCAAGACGCTGGGCTGAGCAGGTCAGCTCAGAATTCTCACCCTTCCTTCTCTGGGGTCGGGGTGGGGGTGGATGGGACCAGAAGCAGCTCTGAATCAGCGGCACGACCAATCCGCTGCAAGAAGTCATATCATTTTTTACTTATAATTTTAATTTATAATTTTGGACCGCCAATGTTGCTATGGGTGTGGTCAGGAATAACAGGTGGGGAGAGACCAAACGATGACATTCTCTTTACACCAATAGACAGTGTTTTTAAACAGTTACTATGTACCAGCCATTGTGCTAAGTCCTTCGCATCGTTTTAGGTCTTTACCCCTCACGATAATCCCACGGGGATGTACAATTTACCCCTTTTCCCCAAGAGAGAGCACTGCCTTAGGGCTTGCAAGTTGTTGGGGGTTTAGGCTGAGGTCTGGTGCCTCACTCCTGCCATTGCACTCCAGCTTTGTAGGGGTGACCAGATACCCATGTATCAAATGGTGTCAGACAATGGAACAGTGGATCAGTAAGAGCTAAAACGGAGGGGCATCAATGGGTGGGGCTGGGAGGAAGGAGAGAGAGGTGTAGGGAGGAAGGAGAGAGCAGTGTAGGATGGAGCATTTGGGGGAGGTTTCCCTGAGGAGAGCGGGTAGGGGTGGCCTTCCCAGGCCTGGTAGGATTTCTCCGGGGAAAGTAGAGAGGGCAGGTTGGGAGAGAGAGGAGCATTTGCGCCAGGTGGGGGAGAGGGGACAGCATCCAAGTGGAAAAGAAAGTGGAGTGTGTTTCATTCTCATCTTGCTTTTCACTGTCCTCACTCACGCCTTGATTTCCAGGGACTTTTAAGTGTCTGTGAGACACCACACTCCTCGGGAATCTCAGGCCGAGGTTTGCTTTCTGAGCCTGTGAGAAGAGCCGGGACAGAGCCTATGACCCCCAAGGATTCTCTGTACCCATCTGCGAGGCTGCTTCACTGTGGTTTCCAACCATTCGATCACTTGGGGAAGAAATTCATAACCTAAATTAGGGGACTGTGGACAAGGAGGGATTAAACTTCACCCTCTGTGCCTGCATTAACCTCATGGTGACTTTCTGGCCCTGGTTCGCTCTTGGGCACTCACAGGCAGACTTCTTGTACGTCCTAATGACAGTTTGTCTTCAATCCATGCCTCCCACCCTGTGCCATAGCTCTGCTCAGGTGGACATTCCCCGAATAGCATGCTTCCTCGATGAACCAAAAGCCATTTAGGCACCGATCACAATTTGGCAGGGCACCTGTGAAGGGGTGGGGTGCACACATGAACTGCTGATGGCCACACCTCCACCACTGAGAGATCGGCACACACACACACACACACACACACACACACACACACGTGCTGATGGCCACACCTCCACTGCTGAGAGATCAGACCTTGCTGGTAAGCAGCAAGATGGATGGTCGTGTAGATTCAGGTAAAGGATGCTGGGTCATTAGCAAACCAAGGACCACTGGACTGGAGCTCTGGCTTGGAGTTTAAGGTTTACTGCTAACCCACAAGTGCTCACTTCTCCAACCTAGTCTCTAGAATGAGGGTTGGAGACAGTTGCTCCCCTCCATGCTCTGTCCCTGCTTCCTCTGTCCCTCTCAACACACACGCTGCGTGCACATTCAGAGATAGAAAAGGTCAAGCCGCAACCCCTCCCCTGGTGGCTTGGTCCCCATGGCTTTATTTTTAGCTTAGAAAAGACCCTTTTTCTTCTGGCTGCTGATAAATATGCCCTGAGTGGAGCAAGCTAAATAAAAAGGTCATTCCCCATGTCATGTTCTTTCTTATCAAAGGGGCCCTTGTCACTGCATCCTGTTTTGTCATGTGGCCTCCTCCTCTCCCCAGTGCCCCTGCTCTGCGGGCCTTTCTGCAGAGCAGGGTACTGAGGCCCAGTAATCCTCTCCCTGTGCTCAATACCTCCCCACATCAGTCTACGGAGGTTTATTGTAACCTCTCAGGTAATACTACTGGGCAATTTGCTCAGGCGCCACTCGGTTGATGTTAGAGCAGTACCATGTCTGGAGGTGATTAGGACTAATAAGGGACTGAACACTAAGGTAAGCTACCGGTTCAGTTACTAGACTCACTGTCTTAGCCTAAAGACTTTCAGAGTGGATTGGAGCCAAGATCACATGCTGATGAGAGCTAGGTAGCAGACCTCCTGTAAATCATAATTTTGGATAGCTCTGCTCTCTTTTCTGGAGATCAGTCAAATCCAGCCATTAGCTCCACTAATTCCGTACCTTTCTTCTGTGACCTCCTAGTTAGTTTATTACTCATTGGTTCTCAAAGGTAGTTGGAAATTAAGGCATAGATAGCTATTCAGAGTATCTGCTTCCCTCTTATTCTTTCTATGGAAAAAATAAAAAGCTACATGATATTTTTAAATTGGATGCTAGAAACTTAGAAACTAAAGTGAAGACACCCGAATCTTTGGTGGGTTTCAGTTTTCCACGTCATCTCTCACTAGGGGGAACAGACACATGGTTACAAGCATCCCAAATTGTATGTTCAATGATCTCATCTACCACCACAATGGCTCGCATATTCCTAGCAAGCTTCTCCACGTCCATGATTTCATATACTGTTCCTAACAATCCTAGGGAGCAGGTATCACCGCCCTCATTTCACAGCCAAGCAAACTGAGTTTCAGAAGAGACTAAATCTTTCACCCAAGAACACAAAACAACTTTGATCCCAAGTCCTCTGATATGTCACTAAGAGCCCTCCCACACAGTCACTATGGAACAAACACCTGCCAGACCCTGAACTAGGAAAGTCTCATGATGTTGTGTTTTTATAGGTGGGGGCCATTGGTGTCCCCCAAACTGAAAATGTGTAAAATATTCCAAACTCTTCCAGGCAACCCCCCCGACTTGGGATGTTGTCCTCCATGGCCATAGGACCCAGGATTGCAGGCAAGAAAGGCCCAGACACACAGCTGGCTCTCCTGCCACACTGCCTCCTCTGCTTCTGTGGAAAAGAAACCTAACCTCCCAGCCCAGTGTTTGGGCTTCTGGGGGCCTCGCCTAGCAGTGGCCAACAGGATTATCTTTATTGGCTAACCTTCGGGGGAAGTGAACCAGATGTCCCCATTTGACCAGCCTTTGCAGTTGTGTCCAGCAATGCCCAGCTGTTCCAGACTCCATTTCCAGAGCGTCCCATTCATCTTGGATTTCTTAGTGCCAGAGCCACAGGAGAAAAGGATGCTCCATTCCTGACATCAGGGGACAAATATGAATCAGGAATCTAGGAAATGCTGCTAAATCTTGTTTCTTCCCAACATGCACCTGCTCCTCTCTTTTCTCTCCATGGAACCAGGGAGGCAATGCTTCTCTTTCCTTCCTTGAAGAATCTGATCCAGGCATCTCTCCTTTCAGAAAAGATTTTCCAATCATTTCTGAGAATCTGCTGCATGTTAAGGGCAACCCTGTTAGGGGATTAGTCTTTAGAGAATTGGGGTAACACAGCTGGTTGGATAACTCCACTCCACAGAGCTACCAAGGAAAATTTTAAG
>PVIW01000072.1:87814-251871 GCA_004026585.1 Noctilio leporinus
TGTGTTCTTGTTCTGACTGTGCCCTAGACTTGCAGTGTGAGCTGGGCACCCACTGGGTGGCTGCTCCTCTCACGGAGGTCTCAAGGCAATGTTTGCCTCCCTGTCCCAATACTGAGGAGGCTTCCAAGCAGGTATATAAACAATTTGTTCTCACATCTCTGGGTCCAAACGAATGGGTGAGGACTTAGTCACTGACCCAGACTGAACCAGTCAGAGTCCCATCTCCAGGAACATAGGCTTTGGCACTAAGGGGGCCCACCTCCTTGGACTGGTCTTCAGAAACTGATGAGAAAGGCCAGTGGGAGCCAGGCTTCCCAGCACATGAGTTGGAGAGCGCAGACAGCCATGCAGAGAGAGGGGAATAAAGTTTGGGAGAGAAAAAGGTGACCCAGGTAGTAGAGAAAGATACACAGATAACCACAGTCAGAAAGTCAGCTCTTGGCACTTAGGCATTTCCCCTCAGGAATTGGCTTGATTCAGCTTACACTAACAACAACAAATGAAAAAGTGATTTATAAAGGATGTTAAAATTGGTGGAAATATGCAGCAGAAAGAAAGAAGGAACTCTTACCTTTTGTGACAACATGGATGGAACTGGCATATTATGCTTAGTGAAATACGCCAGGGGATGAAAGACAAATACCATTTGATCTCACCTAATACAGGACACTAATGACCAAAACAAACAAGCAAAATAGAACCAGAGACATTGAAACAAAGAACAGAATTTCAGCGTGGGTGGGGGAGTGTGGAGAAAGACTTAAAGAAGGGAGCAGTTTAGTCAAGAAACTAGCATGAAGCCCTGGCTGGTAGCACAGTGGGTAAGGTGCCGGCCTGTGAACCCAAAGGTCGCAGGTTCGATTCCCCAGCCAGGGCACATGACCAGGTTGCAAGCCAGGTCTCCAGTCAGATCTGTGGCTGGAGGCAGGTGAAAAGCAACCATACATGGATGTCTCTCTCCCTTCCCCTCTTTCTAAAAATAATGAAATAAAATCTTAAAAAAAAAAAGAAACTAGCATGGATGACCCATGGACATGGACAACACGTGGGATTGACTATAGGGGGAGGGTGTGAAGGGTGGGACAAGGGAGAGCAATGGGGGAAAATGGAATAAATGTAACACAACAACAATAAATTAATTTTTTAATACATCGATAAAGGCACCTTATGTTCAAAAATTAGTGGAGAAGTCTTTAAGGAAAAAATATTTGCAAGATCTCAAAAAACATGTGTTCATTACAAAGTGAAGAAACTTGGCAAAGACCTCCTTAAGGCAGTGGTAAAGTTAATATTACCTGCGATGGGACACATTAGCATCATGTATCCCCAAGAGGATGCCCTGAGAAGGACACAAGCATTCCTTCTATGGTAATATTCATCATAGGCAGTAACTGTAATTCAAACAGTTATCATGAAAAACACATCCAAGAAACCCAAACTAAGAGACATTCTACAAGATGTTTGACCAGTATTCAAAACTGTCAAGATCTGAAGGACAAGAAAAGACTGAGAAAGGAGGAAACATGACCGCTGAATGCAACGTGAGATCCTAGATTAGACCTTGGGACAGCAAGAGGCCATTCGTAGGAAAAATGGTGAAATCTAAATAAAATTGGCAGTTCAGTTCACAGTATTGCACCAATGTTACTGTCTTCATTTTGTTCATTGTGCTATGGTTGTGTAAGATGTTAACATGAAGGATATTTGAGTAGAGAATATGGGTGAATGCTCCTTATTATTTCTGACATTCTTCAGTAAGTTTAAAATGATCTCAAAATAAAAAGTTTAAAAGGGATTTCTTATGAAGATAGAGGGACCCCTGATGGAACTCAAAGGCATGGATATACTTAAGCCTCAGGTGTGTTATCTCCAGTGACTTTTATTTCTTACAGCCAAAAAACATCTGATGAGAGCAACCTGCATAAGTTATTAAAATTCTCAACCCCTCAGGTGGAATCTTTCCCAAACCAACAGGAACATTGAACTTAATAGTTGTTAGAACCTTACAAATTACAAAGTATCACCTCCACCCTCTTCTCCTAAAAGCAGAGTTGCAGCAACCAGATGAGGACAGTGCTTCTACAAGGACCTGGAAGAAAGGCATGTGACTCCCATTTAATCACTTGAGCAAAGCAGGTGCTTTTCTCCTGTTAAATTATGAAACTTTTTAAATGATGAATTTTTATAAATAGAACACCATCCACTGACCATCCAACACCTTGGAAGTCACCTCGTGGGGTCTGGGTGAAGTGTGTGGTTCTCTCTGAACCTGGCTCTCCCTCCTCCCGGGGTCCCCTTCTCCAAGACCATGACTTCCTGAGCTCAGCTTGCTGAATCACACTTGTTACTTCATGGGTCCGACCTTTGGCCTGACCAGTTACCTTCAACAATGGAAACAGATTTAAAATGTCTGTGTTGGACAGTAACTCCCTTTTTTTCTACTTAATCGTGAACTGTAGGGCAGAAGGGGGAAAAGTTTGCAATATGGCATTTTCTCACCAGGTGGCACCCAAGGCCAATGTTTGCAATTCACTGCCGGCCTCCAGCCTTTGATGGGAACCCTGTTCAAAACCCTGTGGGCAGGAACAGAAGGTAGATACTGTTGGCTTCTTCACAAGTTGTTCTCTATGGGCCACAAAGCTATGGTGACAGAACAAGGGCCTAAACCTATATACACTGACAGATGGAAATGAGGCAAAAATAAGAAAGAGCATGTCAGCCCTGATGTGTGCTTGCCTGCAGAGTGGTAGCCTTTCGCCTTTTAAATGAATGGCCTCACCTTGGCTGCTGGCACAGTGGATAAGGCACTGGTCTGCAAACTCAAAGGTCGCTGGTTCAATTCCCAGCCAGGGCACATAACCAGGTTGCAAGCCAGGTCTCCAGCCAGGTCCATGGCTGAAGGCAGGTGAAAGGCAACCATACATTGATGTTTCTCTCCCTCCTTCCCTTACCCTCTCTCTAAAAATAATAAATAAATAAAATTTTAAAATAAAATAAAATAAATGAATGGCCTCTCAGCAATCGATGCTGCAAGCCTATCTGGAGACAGGAAACGGACAAGTCAACCTCTCCAGCAACCTGTCATGGCTTCCCATCCAGACTGCGTATTGTTGAGCACGTGAAGATTGGCCTATTGTAGTTTTAGGGTCCTCTCTTTTAAGCTCTAAACTTTTTTGTCATTCATGCTGTTGCCTAGCTTAGAAGTTTTAGAAAAAAATGAGGAGAATGTGGACCCCAACAATCTGAAATTGCGCATCTGACATTCCTTCCATCTAATAATTACAGTCTAATTTGATGGAGCACTTTGGATGTGCCAAGCATTTTTCGAGAATGATCTGATTTAAGCATCCACCCAGTGAGGCAGACTTCTCATCCTCCTCCTACAGGTGGGAAGCTAAGGTTCAAAGATGTTACATAGCAAGCGAGCAGCAGGGCCAGGACTATAACCCAGGCCTGTTACATTTCCAAGTTCAGATTCATCCCTACCACTCTATGGAGGCTCCAGGGTGCTTACTTGAGTGGGAGTGGTGCCAGGGGCTAGACATGGAAATTGATGGGACATAATCCCCGACCTTAGAAAATATGAGAAGGCACAGACATTACTGAAATACAGGGGGCAAGTCTAACATACATGTGTGTACCAAGGATTGCAGCAGCCAGAAAACAGACTAATTAGGCTGTCATCAAGGAGGTCATCAAGGAACATTCTAGAAATGTGAATGGGGAAGAAGGGCATCTTGGGCACAGAAGGGAGACAGAGGGCACAAAGGGACAGAGGCATAAACGTGCAGTGTCTGTAAAGACCAGTGAGCATGGAGTATGTGAAAAAGAGGAGGAAGAGGAAAAATGAAAAACTTTACTTAACACTGAAGGAGCATGGACAGCACAACGCAGAGGTTGGATTCCCAACAACAAAAAGATGGTTTGGGCAGGTGCATTTTTGGAGGGTTGCTTCCCAGAGGACAAGGTGCACCTGTCCACTGGCCACCTGGTCTTGAGCGCTTTTCATGTCCCATGACGATTCGGCGAAATACTTGGTACCTTAGGGAAAGGACAGCTTCCTTTGTTGCTCATGGATCAAGAAGAAATTAGCGACTTGAATGCCACCTTGAAACCTACTGGGAAGATCAAGTTCATCTCTTAAGGGTCCCTAAGAACCAAAGGTCCAGGCTTCAGACAAAGCTTCTTCAAGTGCAAGTAATGGTCAGAACATCGTAAACACCTGGCAGGAGCTAACAGGAATTCAGGGGTGGGGAGAGGGCACTATGGTTTTACGGGTGCTACAGAAGTCTCTTCCTTTTGGTCTCCTTTGGGACAAATGGCCCCACCTAAGAGCTGGAAACTAGGGATCTTAGCTCACCTTTGTCATCGCTACACCTGTACACCAGCCAACTTCCATTTCACAGAATGGTACCTGGGCTGGCACATCTTTTGTCTTTTACTTCTCTAGGCAACTTCTTAACTTAGACAACTTAAGAATACCAATCTGGGGCTATAAAATAGTCAGAAAAGCCAGTTATTCAATGTGGGAGACCAGTGAGCCAAAAGGAAAATACAAGTAACAACATTCTTTTATCTAATCTCCTTGCCCTGTTGTTCAGGTAGACAATTCCTGCTCCCCAGCTTGTCCTCCTGGACAAGGGAGAAATGATCCTGAAATGAGCACAATGAGCCCCAGCAGCCTGACCTTTAACAGGCATGTGACCTTTTCTCACTCTCACGCTCCCTCCGTGGGATCTGGCTCCCTCTCCAGCCAGGCTGTCACAAGAGAGCGAGTTTATCCTTTCCCGCCTCCAAGGCTTTATCTTGCTTCAGAAGACAGATCTGGCACTATAAGAAATCAAAACATTTCTCTGGCTAGATCTTGCTGACCAGGGCACGATTATCTGTGACCCACCAGACATGTAAAAAGGCTGCAATTATTATTGTTGCAGGCCCATGATCTTCAAAAAATAGTTTCATGACAGAAAGGCATGACATGAGAAAATTGTCCCTCCTCCAACTTCCAGAGACAATCACTCTCGCCATTTCTGAGTGTCCTTCTCTTATGGCTACCATTGTAGCATAAAATAAAAGGCTTATGCCTCAATGCCTTGATTTATTTTTTGACTTAATTAGAATTATAAGTTTATTGTTTATGCTTACATTTAGATAGTATCTCTTAACCCCATTCTGTGAAGGATAAAAATTCTATGAGTTCCCTTTCCTTCCACCTTTCCTCTGTCCTTCCATTTTCCTATTTATTGTGTGATTCTTTCAATGTCAAGATAACAACACTCATATTCCATGCCAAAACCTGTCTTCTGAGACTCTGACACGAGTAAGACCCTGACTTCTCATTTTCAGTGTAAAGGTGGAGTATAAGAATAACAATTCTACAAAGAAAAATCCCCAAACAAGTTGATACCTCCTTTTCTTATTTTCAGCACCTCTACCTCCCACCTCAATGAGTGCATAACAACCACACCTTCTGGATCCATCTTCTAATACCACTGAAAACTGAAATGATGTCTATGGCTGTGGAAGAAAGGAGATACTCTCTACGTCTTCTTCTTCAAGGAGGTACAGCTTCCCTTTTCCCTGTTTGTCACCAGGCAGTGTCAGCCCACCCAGCAAGCCCAACAGAAGTCCGTGAATGTAAAGCCAGACCATCTTCCAGCCTCGGGGTGAGGGCTTAGAGGTGGGGAATGAGGATGAAGAGAGCCTTTTAGCACCAATAGCTGATCATGAGGCAGCTTAGAGAGATGTTGAGTCTCTAACATCAGTCAAACTTTGTAGAAAAGCATAGAATGACGAAAGACTCCCTCTATGAATCCAATAAATGACTTCCTTGTCTAGAAAGGAATCTTGAAACATTACACCATCTGGGGCTTATAGTTATGGGGAAATGGTGGGCTAAGCTCTAGCAAGCTCCCACCTCAACAAAAAGAAAATAATAAATAAAATAAGTTTAAAAAAGTAAAGATGCAGTTGGGATCACTGAAGAGAAAGGAAAATCCATAGCTGTCTGAAATAATGATGGACTTGGAAGCCAGAAGCATATATTCTCTAACTGCCATAGCCCTGGAGGAGGACATGAGGACCAGGTTCTGAAATGGGCACTAACAGAGGTGTCATCAGCAGGCACAGGCCAGGAGACAAGGCCTTAAGGAACAGGATGGAAGAAGCTTATGCTAAGCTGTGATCCTCAGGTAAAAAGAAACTACAAAGTCTCTGCCTCGTTCTCAAAGGGCAATAACCTCAGGAAAAAGTGGGTATAAAACCTCTACCCTCCAGCCCAGAGTACTGGCAAGGAAGTCTGTCTTTACTTGGAGTTCTGAGTGGGAAAATGCTCCCTTGAGAAACCAAAATACTTCAGGGCAATGTTGAACCTGAGTTTGGTGTCCAAAAATACCCTATGCACATGATGGAGGATCACATCAATATAGCAATTGGTCCTGGGCCATGATACCCACCCTCTCGTGGAAGCAAAGTTCATGCTGATCAACAGGGATCCTGCTACCAAGTAGCCTAGGATTTCCATCTGGCAATTCTGGTACAAATTAGCTCATAGTAAAATACTTTCTACCATCCTGAGAATAGCATGAGTAAGAATCATCTTTGCTAAAACATATCTAACATAACGTAATTTAAGAGACAGAAAAAATAGCCATAGGAACAAGTCACACCCTAGGTAGAATGGCCCAGTGGAAAAGTGTCAGCATGGAAACTGAAAGGTTGTCAGTTTGATTCCTGGTCAGGGCACATGCCTGGATTGCAGGCCAGGTCTCTAGTTGGGAATGTGCAAGAGGCAACTAACTGATCAGTGCTTCTCTTTCGCATTGATGTTTTTCTCACTCTTTCCCCCTTCTTTCCATTCTCTCTAAAAAATCAATAAATTAAAAAAAAATTTATTTTATTATTTTTAGAGATAGGGGGAGGGAGAGAGACAGGAAGGGAGAGAGACATCAACGTATGGCTGCCTTTCACCTGCTTCCAGCTACAGACCTGGCTGGAGACCTGGCTTGCAACCTGGTTACCTGCCCTAGGTGGGGAATTGAACCAGCGACCTTTGGGTTTGCAAGCTGGCGCCTTATCCACTGTGCCATCAGCCAGGGCAAAATAAATAAAATTTTTTAAAAGAAAAAAGAAAAGAAAAGGTCACTGTGAGTGTCACTTTACTCACACTTGATTTCTTTGAGCAAAGCTGTCCAAGAGAAAAAGTCAGAAAGCCAAAGGAACCAGACACCATCTCATTCGGTGCGACCCCTCATCTTGCAGATGAGGACGTTGAGTCCTAGGAAGCAAGTCATGGCTGTATGTGAGGCTATGATGGGAAAGGAGGAGTGTTCGGGCTCCTAAAACCACATGCTGGTTTTTTGAGGTTTTATATTGGAGGTGGGGGGTTGGTTGGGCGGTGGGGTCCATTTCCATTTCCATAGAAATAGCCCAGGAATTGCCGTACCCATTCCAGGGCCACGTGACCCCAGCACCTAAGAGCCTGTGCAGCAGAAAGATTCCGATGATTTGGATGAGGCTCTCTATTTAAGGGGCAGAAACCTTGGTTCCATTGACCAGCTCATCACTGATTTTCGAGACCCTCCCTCCCCATCTTTTGAACTCCTGGGATGTGTGGATACCTGTCTTCCACATTAGAAAGGCTGATTCTCTGCTAAAAGAAGGAAAGAAAGGGACCCTGGGGCATTATGTTTGCTGGGATCCCAAGCAGCATACCTGATTCTGGCTGTGTTTATTCTCCTTGCTCACTCACTGGTCTGAAAAGGGGAAGCATCCTCTAAATCAGGGTTCTGAAACGCCAGTGTGCATTCGAATCATCAGGAGGACTTAGTGACATCCCAGTTGCTATGTCCTGCCCCTGGGATTTCTGATTCAGCAGGTCCGAGGCAGGTCCTAAGAATACATGTCTAACAAGTTCCCAGGTGACATTGATGCTGCTGGTTTGTGGACCACACTTTGAAAACCGCTGGGCTCAAGCACTGCTCCTCAAACTCTCCTGGACATAAAAGTCACCCAAGTATCTTGTTACAATACAGAGTCCAATTTAGTGGGTCTGAGGTTCTACAAATTTAATAAGTTCCCAGGTGATGTCGTTGCTGCTGGTGGTTCAAGGTTCAAGTGGTAAGGCTCGAGAAGTTACTTTTCTATTATTCTACTTCTTGATACCTAGGCAGCTCATAGGTAGATATGGAAGAGAGGAAGGAGCCTGTGATTCTTTTCCAGGCTCTATTCCTTCGAAGAACCTGTCCAACCCACCTCTGGTCACTTATAATGATGGTGAGCAAGTCAGTGAGACCAGCACTGAGCCCATTCCATTAGCTGAAGAAGCCAATGGCTCCTGAGGTGACAGCTCATTGGTGTTAGTGCCGTCTGGGCTGGGCGATACTGGGAGAAGGTGTAGAGAGTGAGATGGACAACTGAGACCTGGGGAAGCAGCAATGACTGAGGGGAGACAAAAATCCAAGAAAGCTCAGGAATACCTTAGCATAAGCCCGGAGCAGAATGTCCTGTACTAGCACCAGCTTGCTTAGGAAAAAATGAAAGAAGGAAAGAAAGAAAAAGAAAAGGAAAAAAAATGGTGTTCTAAAATTGGCCTGTCGACTCTTGGGAAAGTCAGGTTCTTTCCCAACAGCCACTAGTGGGAGGAAGATTGTGAGCAGGGGAGGGGAGAGAAAACCCTTCACGCACCATTACCTTCTGTGATGGATGGCTTTTCCCCTGGGTTTTGTGTAAAGCCAGCGTTCTGAGTCTTGGCTCAGGCCCAGGCTGTCTGGGAGTCTGGACAGCCAAGGCTGATAGCAAAGGGCACCGGGAACCAGCGCCTCAGTTGGGTTCCCAGCTCTAGCCATGGATTTCTAATTATAACAGTCCCTTGCTCTCAAGTTGTACATACACTTCTCAAAAAACACTTCATTTGTTCATTCATTCCTCTCATCAACAAATAGTTATTGGGTACATGCAACATGCATAGCATTGTGTTATGTCATCGAGGAAGGAGCTGAGAACCAAAAAGCCACACGGATAATTAGACCACAGGAAAGAGGCGAACGCTGCCCTGGTGTTCAGATCTCCTGCACTGCTCATTCCTCGTGACATTTTCATATGTAGGGAGGTCTAAGGGACGTGCCTTTCCTGGCCCAAAAAGGAGCATCCAAGGTCACATGACATAGTAATTCAGAGTTCATCCCGTCAAAGCACAACACATTCTGCATCTCCTGGCAGATCCATGCAGGGGCCTCCACCCCCTTTCAGACCCCAAAGGAGGAAAGGAGTTCAGAAGAAGTTTGAAGGTCTGAAATGAGACAAAACAAGAACGCCACCAAAAGATCCACAGGGAAACCCAGTAGGACTACTAAATGCAGAGTGCTCTCACTGCGTCATGCACCAAGGGGTTAGAAGCGATCCTGACCTGGAAGAGAAGTAGCAAGACAGCTCTTAGTTTTCATCAACCTCTACGCCTGCATGGGGCCAGAATACACCAAGGTCTTCCTAAATAGCAAGAACCATCCTCTCCTGGTAGAAGCCTATTCCAGAAGCAGCTTCTGAAATTAGAGCCGAAGTCTACCTGAACATAAGGCTGATATCGGATCAGAATCTTGTTCAGTGACCATGCAGTGTAGACTGTATAGTTGGGTAGAGCAGTAGAAGCTCATGCTCACTTCTTATGGCATCTCATCTGACCCTGGTGGGAACAGAATCACCGTGTGCTTTCAGAAGCTGACTTACCTGGGCTTAAACTTCTGAGATTCTAACTTTATTCATAAGTCTGAGTGGAGCCCTGGGTATCGTTGGTCATTCTGATATATAGTTAGAACTGAGGGTCATGGGTAGGGGTTCTCCTCATCTTTGTTCTCTGAACTAGCTCCTCTTTCTTTCTTCCTTCTTTTCTTTCTCGTATGTGTGTTTTGATCTGTTGCATTTTCAAATATTCAGGAAAAAATGAAGGTACCCACTGCCAAGATTCAACAGATTTTTGGACCTGGCACATTTGTTCAGGATATTTTCATTAAGAGATAAAATTACAGATAAGCACAAAGGCCCATCTTCCTTACCGCCCTCCCTTCCAAAAGGAAATCATTTTCCTGACGTCAGCACACATCCTTCCCATGTGTGGGTTCCCCTTTATTACAAATTCACATGCTTGTTTACAAAGTTAGCATGGATGATGTCCCAGGGCAGTGATTTTCAGCTGTTTTCACCCCCTAAACTAATTACTAAAATTCTGCGCTACACCAAAAAATGTTTTTGTTGATATGACAAGAAAAAGTATAATTTTGATTCATACCCACCAGATGGCTATTGTTGTGTTGGCTGTTGTCATTTTTTTAAATTTGACAATCTAAGGGAAAAGAGGTCAGTGCTCCTGACTAAATAGTCAGGTATTGCACGTTTTAAATTTTTTGCAGCACACCAGTTGAAAATCTCTGTTCTAATACACATGTTCTTTTGCACCTTGTGTTTTTTCACTCACCATTATGACTTCAAGGGGGTTCTGACCCAAATTGATCTACCACGTTTACCTTCATTGCTATTGAGAGGTGGGCAAGCCTCTGGACCTGGATCACTGGCTAAGGTCTGGGTGAATGATTTGCCCTGTTACCCTAGAATCTTTCTTCTGGGGCTTCAATCAGGCACTTGGATCAAGTGCTTATGGAGTCCCATTTTCCAGGGCTCGACTGGAACTGGCCCCACACCCAGGGTGCTGTCGCTGCAGGAGTTCGTGCTGTTCGCCCATAGAGCAAGTCAAGAGAGTAGCTCACATTGCAGCCATCCCAGGGGAGTAGATCCCCTTACAGAGCAATTAGAACATGCTAGGCCTGAGCTCACCAGGGCTCTTGTGTTCCCTTTCCACCACCTGCAAAAGGAAGGACCAGCCAGAGCCAGGGAACTGTCAGGTCACAGCCCTTGCTTCAGGCAACTGTGGAGTTTTCATTCTGCCCTTTAATTCTCCTGAAAAATGAGGATCAGACGCAATGGCACTGAGCCTCCTGGTTACTGTTCACTCTGGCAATCCTTGGCATCAACAAAGACAGGTCTAAATAAAGCCCTGAGTTGGTAACTTACCTACAGATTCACAGCATCATGGGGCTAGACAGGACCCTAAGGTTTCTATTATAGGTAACTTTTGGGTTCCCATTCCTGCATTCCCCCTTATAAAGCTGCAAATGCCCTAAGGCAGGATTCTCACCTCTTCATGCCAAATCCTCAACTTGCATTTAGTGAATGCTGTTCTTTCTTAGGTTTATTGAACACAAAGCACAAAACTTGGCATGAGTTATGGGGTGGAGGTGGCGGGGACTATAAATACTAATAAAAATCAAGCTTCCCTCACCCCTACCTAGCAACCTTTGCACCTGTATCCACAGCTCCCTGATAAAAAGTAGATTCAGATGAGGTGTGGGGGGTGTATGCACAGGAACTTCAGAGGGACATGATTTTGGGGGTCCAGAGAACTTCTCGGACAAAGCGTGCTTAACCTGAGCACACCCCAGGCCCCGGTGTTTACAGGGGGACCCTCCGCGGATGTCCCCATTGTTTGTCACATAGATGAGATCAGAGTCTTCAGAAGTGCTTTCTGGGAAGTGGTGTCAGCTTTTCCCAAGGAAAACCTCATAAAACTAGGAGAGTTGGGGGATGCTTCCAATCTGGATTATAATAATAAGAATAATCCTTTATAGTTCATCTGTTCTTTCATCAACATGAACTCACTAGGTTTAGAATAAAACCTGGGGTTTAAGCCACAAGGTTACGATCACTTTTTTTTATAGAAGCTGTTCAGAGATGCTAAAGAGTCTCCAGTCAGCTTTCTGATAAGCCAGGGACACAATTCCAGTCTTCTGGTTACAAGTCCTGTGGGATTTCCATTCTGCCATACTGTCTAACATCTACTATGCAATAGACCAGCCCTGACAGCAATGATGTCAGAAGGATCAGGCCCAGAGACCAGACCCACTTTTCTCTTTAGCTTGTAAAACAGTATCTCCGGTGACCCTGCAAGAAGGGGAGGAGGAGGGCACATGTGAAAGAGAATGCCTCCAACCTTATGGGACAAGACCACATTCAGCTGTTCTTTTCACAAATAGCGTACCAGGGTTCTAAAAGTCACATGGCAACGAGCGATCCCCGTTTGCTGCATCTGGGGATCTCAGAAGCAAGGAAAGTCTAAATGGCCTCATTGTAGGGAATGCCCTGGGCTACCAAATCATTCCAGGTTGATCTAAATGTAAATCAAGTCACACCCTTCCCTTACCACCTCGGGACCCTTTTGCTTGCTATGTACTCTGATCATCTTTGTTCCAACTATTGATATTGGCCAAAATCCTGGCAAGTTGTGTGTCCCAAAATGAACCATGTACTTTCTGAGTAACGTGCCCTTTTCAGCGTTTTTGGCTAAATTAAGCCCTTTGTTTAAATGGTATCTGTTGCTATCTTAAAACATTTTTCTAAACGGGAAAATAACTTCATTTGTACTCAAGGTAGCCACTTTCTTGGCTTCAGGAACTGGAAAGAATTGCAGCATTTGTATTTGGGCTGCTCTGAAGTTGTGAAACTGATCCAAAAGCCCCCTGCCCCGCAAAAGGAACCCCAGGCTCTCCTGTTCATCTTCCGCCTTCCGTGTCTTCTACTCTGTGCTCAAGTTGGTAGCACAATGAGCAGCTAAGTTAGCTCCTTGGGTCACCTGTGGCTTGGTCTGTTTCTGTCTCCATCTGCTCCTATCCTACCTTCAATGGATCCAAGTGCCTGAGCTCCCTGGAGGAGGGCTGAAAAGTCAGATTCAAAGGTGCTCATGAGCTCACCCTAGTGGTGAGGCAAAGCTGAACACAGGGTCCAGCCGCTCAGCTCCCAGGCAACTTTGGGGCTGGGGGATGGGGGGTGGGGGGTGGGGGGCGGGTAAGAATCCCTGCACCATGTACATTTTTCAGAGGGGAGGAGGAGGTGCCAGTGAAAAAGGAGGAGAGTATTCTGATGCTTCCCCTCTAGTTGGAGAGGGTTCATCTACAACTCATGTTTCCCATTCCCAGAATGAGATCCCTGGAAGTATTTTGTTGGGCAGGGGTGGAGGAGGGGGGAGGTGGTCATGGAACGAACCAGAAACCTGACCGTGATTGCGGGGGCAGCTGCATAGGACTAACCAGGCGGCCCTGCAGGCAAATCCCCACCATGATGCTCCCCTGGGGGCAGTGCCCCTAGGAGATACTGCCATCTGGTGGGAATTTTGTAACATACTCCCTTTTCCAGGCCTCATGCCAAGGAATGAGGAGCATCTCAAGACGGCTGAGGGGTCAGGCCCTAGAGGCTACGGGTCTCCTACACCCTCCAGGGCTTGCTGTCTTCGTAGGGCCCTCACTTCCCGGGGGGGCGGGGGGGGGGCGAGAATCCAGGGCCACTGCCTCAGGTCTGCACCCTGAAACCTGGGTGCTCATGTCCTCCGGCCCCTCTCATGCCAGCCTCCCCCTGGCACCATCATAGAACTCACCTCTGTGCCCTCCCCAGCTGAGCCTGTGCTGAAGCTGCTCGCTCTTCCCCGGGCTCCAGCCCAGGCGAGGACCGCCCAGCCTGAAAGAGCCAGCTGATTGCCTTACTGCCTCGCAGCCTCCGGTCCCAGTTGGTCTCCCTACTTCTGGCGTATCCTAGAAGTCCTTTTCACGTCCCACGTCTTCTCCACATGCCTGGCCCATTGCTCGGTGGTCAGAAGATGCTTGATAGAAGGCTGTCGATGGATGTCCGGTTTATATCCTGCCAGTTACAATGAGGACATTTCTTGAATTAGGAATCTGAATGCAGAACTGGCTGCACCCTGTCCTTAGAAGCAGAGGCATCTTTGATTTCATTTCTAAAGATGACATTGCGGGTGATGCTGACGATTCTGACTGTTTGTGAATGCGCGAGAGCTGAACACTGAAGTGCATTCACCTCTGTGCGTCAGTCCAGACTGGCAGGAATGGGACAAAGTAGAAGATGGCCGGGTATGATGACACTGGAGGTTACCCAGCTCTGCGGTGTGATGCCAAGAGTTCGGATCCTAAGTCTGAGCTCTGATGCTGTGTATTGAACACCTACTAAAGGTGATTAACAATTCAAAATACACTGGTCCAGCAAAAAATGCCTTGATGACGATACCTATCTCCAGTCACATAGTGAATTCAATAAATATTTGTGGGGAAAAATACATGCACTAACATGAAAATGGCCTGTAAACTATGGAAGGCAATACAGATCCTCACTAGTAACGTCTGGAGTAGAATCTGTAGTGGGAGTGGTTTGGGGCTCCCAGCATCCTCTCCCCGCTTCCTTGCCCTCATAACAAGTGTCCCTGTGCTCCTGTGTTCTCTCTTTCTCTCTCTCTCTCTCCCTCTGTCTCTCTCCCCCCTCTCACCCCTTCCCCATTCCCTAACTCCTACCCCCATAGACAGCTCTTTAGATGATAAACCCTGTTAAGATGGGTATTTCTGACAACAGGGCCCAAGGGTGCCCTAGTTCCTTTTTTTTTCAGGTTCAATTTCTGCATGTGTGTGTTCCAGGAACCAGAGCAGATCCAGCCTCTCCAACAGTATAAGTCATGACGGTTGCTCCCCTGCTCCCCTGTTGTTTTCTTTCTAAGTAGGTTGCTGCTGCCAGAACCTCTCAAGGCCTCGCTTTTGATGCTTCTTCCTTGGGCCAACCTCTCATGACCTTCTCCAGCGCTTTCTCTCTCTGCCCCAGTGGGCAGCCCTGGGCAGCTGAGCGCAGGTGGCTGGCCAGGCTGCTGGGGGGCCGAGAGCAGACGGAGGCAGTAGGGGATGAGCAAACGTGCCTGAGAGCTGAGTCCAGAGGACGGAGGGGGAGACCTGGTTCCGGCCCAGAACTAGCCCCTCTTTACCTCCCTGGCTTTCAACTTCCTCATCTGTAAAAGGAGGGGCTTGGGTTGAAGATCTCTAATTCCTTGTATTAGGAGAGATCCAGCAAGCCCAGGCGGGCTGATGTACTTGTCCTGTGATCACCTTTACTATCCGGAAGGGGCAGGGAGGATCCCGGCCCAAGCCCCCAGTGGAACACGGACCCCTGCCTATGGAGCACTGGCTGAGGGCATAGCAATAGCTGCTGCGTGTACATTTAATGGGAGCTTCTAACAAGCATATTCGGCCTCTCTTATCATCCCATTTACAATTAGATGGACTGAGATTCTTTTAGTTAGAGTGGGTAGCCTACTTGGGAGCAGGGAGAATTATTTTTAAGTGTAAGATATTCCAACCCCATAGCCCATGTTGAAGGCAGGCTGACAGGGTATGAGGGAGTGCTCTGTAAAAGGGGACAGTACCTGTATTAGGCAGGGTTCTCCAGGGAAACGAACCAATAGGATATAGAGAGATATACATAAAAAGGAGATTTATTGTAGACATTGGCTCACACGGTGATGGAGGTTGAAAAGTGCCACAACCTGCCATCTGAAAGCTGGAAACCCAGGAAAGCCCCTGATGTGATTCAGTCCAAGTCCCAAAGCCTGAGAATCTGGGCTGATGGTGTAAGTCCCCATCTTAGTCCCAGAGCTGGAGGGCCAAGAGCAACAGTGTCCGGGGACAGGAGAGGAGGGATGGATGTCTCAGTTCAGGCAGCGCTAATTCTCCCCTCCTGCCCCTCTTTGTTCCAGTCAGACCCTAAATGGATTGGATTACACCCGCCCACTTGGGCAAAGGCAACCTCTTTACTCAGTCTGCTGATTCAAATGATAACCTCTTCCAGAATGGTCCTCACACACCCAGAAGTACTGCTTTACCAGCTACCTGGGAATCCCTTAGCTCAATCAAGGTGACACATAAAGTAAACCTCACAGCACCCTGCAGCCATGGTGGCATGTTTAGTTTATCACTGAAACAAACATCATGATTACACCGTTTCTCCATCCAGTTTTTAGGCATTTCATTTGTGCATGTGTTGCTTCACCTACCATTTACAAGAACTCCATGGGGAATGGCGAAGCCCCAATTGAAAGGAGAAAAAGAGAGGCTGCAGAAAGTTGACTGCTGACTGTCACCCCCTCTGGTAAGTGAGAGAGCTGGGCCTGGGGGCCTGGTTGTCCATCAACTTCACATAAGGCTTTCTGTTGCTAGACCACGGGGTGCTGCTTGCCCTTTCTGTCCTCAGTTTCCCACTTCGCAGCAGGAATGGCCGAGCCTAAAGACTCTGCCTCTCGCCCAGTTCAGGATAAAGATGGTGCCTGGCAACAAAGTCAGCATCTCCCCACTTGTGGCCCGCAGTTACTCTCTTTTACTCCCCTTCACTTCCCGTGCTAAACTGGGGGAAGTCACACTCCTTCCCCTGGCGCTCTACAGCCCTGCCCAACATGCTGCTAACTCCTGTCTCCTTATCTGAGTCCTTACGTTTGGCCTCAGGCTCTGAGAGGTGGTCTCTGCTCAAGGTCGAAACTGGGGAGGGCTGCCACCCTTCTGTAGAGAGGGGGTATGGACCCCACAGTTTGGCAGGAACATGGCTCCACCATTTAGGACCTGAGGTCCTAGGAGAAATTTCTGAAAAGGCCAAGTTGAACGGGGGGATCCATATTTAGGGCGCAGGGACCCCCAGTGCTTGCCCAGTCACTCACTTCTAGTGTCCTGCCTCTCTCAGCTTCAGACTCTTGATGTATTGTTTGGAGATAATGACAGCAATCAGCTCATGAGTTTATTTTTGAAGACTAAATCATGTGTGTGTGTGTGCGTGTGCGTGTGTGTGTATAACTATTGTTGTCATTAGCAGCCTTGTTGACAGGCTTAAATTAAATACACATGTGAAATGGTGTCTGAAAAACAAGAATATTCAACAAGCGTTCATCCCTTCCGTGCCAACATTGTGATTAATTTAGCCACATTAGGCAGAGAGGGTGTTATTCCTCTGTATTCCCAGCACCTATGCCTGGAGTATGTAGCCAAGGTTCTATAACTGTTCAATGAAACAGAGAAAAGATAAGACAGTAAAAGAAAAGAGAAAAAAAGAAAAGCTTGCAATGTTTTTTTTAAAGATTTTATTCATTATCTTTAGAGAGAAGGGCAGGGAGGGAGGAAGAAAGGGAGAGAAACGTCAATGTATGGTTGCCTTTTACCTGCCTCTAGGTAGGGACCTGGCTGGAGACCTGGCTTGCAACCTGGTTATGTGCCCTGGCTGGGAATCGAACCAGCGATGTTTGGGTTCACAGGTTGGCGCCAATCCACTGAGCCACACCAGCCAGGGCACAATTTTTTAATGGGTTAATCTGTCCAACAGATTTGTGAGACAGTAGCCTCATTACCATCTACAGGGTATTTGTAACACCCTATATGAGATTAACTGCATTTTTTAAGTGCACTGTAAAAATACAAATCCTTTGTTCCAGCCGCTCTGAAGATCTGAATTAGGAGGATCAGCTCTCTCCTTTCATAGTTGTTACCGGGGTTTCAAATTCAGCCCTTGGCCTGGTGCCTGACGCCCTCCAGCCTCTGCACAAAGCCCACCTCCACCACTGTGCTCCCTGTGCCATGGGCAGGACTCCAGGGTACAGGAGAAAGGTGACCAGAGGAGTCACACTGCAGGTCAGCACTCAGAAGATAAAGCCCAGCCCCGTCTCTCACACCTGCCACAATCAGCCAGGGGGCCCATCACCAAAATAGCCCCTTCTTGGGAAGTGTCACTCCTCACCTACCTCCTCCCTGCTGAGCCTTTGAGAGTTCACTCCCCAGAAGCACAGAGAGTCAAGGCTGTAATTACAAAAGTAGTAAGATTAGGAAAATGCTGGGGAACTCACGAAGTCCTTTACAGAGATGCCTTCACTTGGTCCTCAACACGTCTCCCTGAGATCCGTATGGCAGGAAATAGAAGGGTCCCTGCAATCTCACCTTGGGACCAGCAAACTGAAACTCAAAGAGATGTAACAATCTTTTTAAAATCATTTTTATATTGTTATTCAATTACAGTTGTCTCCATTTTTCCCCCTTTCCCCCCTTCTGCCCATCCCACCCCCACCCCCATCCCACAGTCGATTGCCCACACTGTTGTCCATGTGCATGAGTCCTTCATATATGTTCTTTGTCTAGTCCCTTCCCCTTCTTTCCACCATTATCCACCCTCCCCAGCCTCCCCCAAACAATCTGCTCAAGTGACAAAGATGGGACCTAGGCCCAGACCTTTTCCTCTAAATTTAAAGTCATATGGTTTCCATAATTGAATTAAGATACATTAACTTTCCATAGTACGTTTTCTTTGAATGACCTCAGAGATTTCAATTTTTAAATATTGTTTACGTCTTTATACCATCTCTGGCTGTAGGGGAAAGCTACATCCCCACATTCTATAGACAAAGAAGACTAAAGCAAGGAATAGGATTTGACTGACTTAAGACACACACACACCTTTTTTTTTTTTTTTTTTTAAGTGACTTTAAAATAAAAAGAGATGTGTTGGAATTCCCTGTGCTCCCCTTCCAACCACCATGGTTTTTCTCTTGAATGGGGTTTATGGTGGGGTTTTCCAGGCACTATACACATATCCTATTTTCTCACCCATATCCTTTGAGCTAGTGAGTACCCAAAGTTCAGCTTCCATGGGTGATTCATTGCCCAAACCTCCAGGGAAGTGGAGAGAGGAAAAAAATGTCCTCAACCCTCTTAAGATCCTTGGCTGGTCTGAAAAATAACTGACAAAGACAGATTAACAGGAGAAAAGCATACATGTTCTATTAAATTTTCACATGTAAGTGGAAGGGTTCACAAGTGACCACAGCTGGAAGGTTTTATGCCTGTTAGACAAAGAAATAATACATTTGTGAAGAATTGACAAGACAAAGAGTTTTAGGCTGGTAGTAAACGGTGGAAAATTATCAGGGAAGATAAAGAATTTGTTTGTACAGATTTTTCAGCCCCAAATTCCTGTCTCTGGTTTCTCTGAGTATAGAGAAAGCACCTCTAACTTGAGGGTTCTGTGACCTATAGAGAAGAAAGACGAGGGAGGGAGAAGGCAGAGTGACCTGCTCATTTCTGCCATTTTCCCAAACTCCTTCAACTTAAGATATTCAAGACATCAAGGCGCTATATTTGGGGGTGGGGTGTCCTGAACTTTGTCAGAAGTAACTCAAGACTACTTGTTTGAAAGGCTCAATCCTCTCAGCCACTACTGAAAAAGGAAATTGTCAAAGAACAAACAAATAACCATAGAACGGCTTGAAGAAAACAGATAACGATGAACTTGAGATACCCACTAGCAATTTCTCTTAATTAGAAATCTCTATCAATGCCTCTGTTATTATATATTTGCTCCAGGTCTTACTCCAGGTTTTCTAATAGTGGGGACTTTATGAAGCATTCTGGTTGCATTATCTCATTGATCCTTACAACACCCTCATTAATCAGATATTTTTATCACCATGACACAGATGAGGGAACAGAGGCTGATAGATTTAAATGTCTTGCCTAGGCTCACCCATCACAGAACTGAGTAGCTAAACATGCATGATGAGGGCAGTGGGGAGGGGATGGTTTGAAGCCAGGTTCATGGGGCTGCAGATTTGGACTCGTAGCTGACCCAGCAACATTTCCTGGGACTAGCATTTCAATTCAACTAGGCCACAATTTAATATTTCCAATAAGTACTTATGATATACCTATGTGCACAGCACATAAAGCAAACAGTTTCTTACAAAGCTGAGACTAAGAATCTTATGGAGATAAAAATGTTGAGAAAGAAGACAAACCACTAGGACTGTGGAAAGAGTGTAGCCTTTGGAACAAGGTGGGCCTAGCTTAATCCATGGTTCATGTACTTCTTTATATATATATTTTTTTAATTCATTATGCTATTACATTTGTCCCAATTTTTCTCCCTTTGCCCCCCTCCACTAGTACCCCCCATTCCCTCCTACCATACCCCGCCTTAGTTCATGTCTGTGAGTCATGTATATAAGTTCTTTAGCTATTCCATTTCCAATACTGCTCTTAATATCCCCATCTATTCTGTACCTACCAATTTGCACTTCTTAATCTCTGCACCTTTCCCCTCTTCTTCCCCTTTCCCCTCCCAACTGATAACCCTTCAAATGATCCCCATATCTATGATTCTGCTTCTGTTCTGCTTGTTTGTTTAGTTTGTTTTTTAGATTCAGTTCTTGGCATGGCCTCTAGTTTACCCATCTGTAAAATGGGACTCATAATGCCTATCCTACAAAGTTGCTGTGAGATCAAGAAAAATTATTTATTATGCACCTGGAGCACTGAGTGGCCCAGAATAGACAATTATTCATGCCACAAATTTTACTGAGGGCTGTAGAGGGCTGGAAATATAGTGATGAGCTGAACAAAAATGGTCCCTGATCTCCTAGATAAATGGTTGTGCTTATTATAGTAGCTAACCAAGTAACATGGCACAGCAACAGAATGCATTACAGAATAAAACTCTGCCCTCAAAAGTTGCCTAGTAATGGCAACAAATAGCTTTCTCACGTACGCTCCACAGGTCAACCAGAGTCCTTGCAGTGAACTCACCAACATCTTAGAAAGGAGGACACCACCTGAGGAGTTAGACGAAAAGCCAGGGTGTGGTGGTCACACTGAGCTGACATGACAACATTTTATAAGAGGAGAAATGCAGGTGAAATCTGTTAGAAGAGCCAGCTGCTCCATCAGTAAAAATAACATCAGAGCTGGGACCACAAAGTAATTCGGGCGAGCTGGGTCCTGGCACCTGGCCAGGTCCTACACAGCTGTTGGGCTGTGGGGAAGCCCCTTCGACCCTCCCTGGGTCTGTTGCCCATCTGCAGAACTGGCGGAGCCCTGAGGTCTCATCTACCTCGGCCAAATGGGGGAATAGTTCAATCAAGTTAGCTTTTCACAGCAATGAGACTAGTTTTGACAACCAAGAGGGGCATCTAGTAAAATTAAAGACTAGATCATGCTTTGACATCATCTCAGAAGGTGGCATTTCTAAACACTGGGCCTCACCAAAGGCTGCCTGCCTTAATTGACAGTGGTAGATCATCCAGGCATCCTTGAGGAATAAGAGCCTGAGAGAGAGGCAGCTCAGGAGCCAGAAAGGCTCTGGGAGTCAAAGAACCAGCCCTTCTTTATTTCCTTTAGCGCTGGCGGCATTCCGTTTCTCCACCAACCCCGTCCTAGACTGTTTCCCATCGCCTCGGCAACCTCCTCCTACGGCCCCTCCCACTTCTCCCCAGAGATCTTACTCAGGTCTCTGTATCAATTCTAGGAGAAAATGGCATCCTGCCTTGGTTATCAGTCCTGGCCCTGACCTTGCCAAGGCTGACAGCCTGCGTGATGAAGAATCTCCCACCCTGGACTTGGGGGTACCACTCAGGATGATGACCCCACACTACCTCCCAAAGAGTCTGAGGGGCTCTGCCTCTCCTCTCATACTGTCATCTCTTCCTTTCCCCTCCACGTTTCTCCTTTTGATAAATCTTTGGCTTGGGTTGTTTGGTACCCCCTCTTTAATGAGCTTTATATCAATGAGATTGCCCCCATTTTCTGGGTCACTGACACCTGAGGTTGGGCTGGGTCAGAAGGACTCAAAGGCCTGGACAGAAAGCTCCACCAGCAAGGGTCTTCAGAGGCAACAGATAGAGAAAGCCTCTTCATCCTCTCTCCAATTAAAGCACTATAGCCAGAGGTCAAATGCTTCAGAAGTCACCTGTGCAGTCCTCAAGTTTCCAAAGTTCTCCTGTGAATGTAAGTGGTGACACTCACACCAATCCTTGGAGGCCATGTGGCTTCTGGGGTCCCCCTGCTTGTCCTCATGTTACCACAGAAGGTGCACCATGCAAAGACAGAAAAGGATGCATCCAAGCCCTGGCTGGTGGCACAGTGGATAAGGTGTCAGCCTGTGAACCCAAAGGTCGCTGGTTCAATTCCCAACCAGGGCACAAATAACCAGGTTGCAAACCGGGTCTCCAGCCAGGTCTGTAGCTGGGAGCAGGTGAAAGGCAATCATAAATTGATGTCTCTCTCTCTCCCTGCCTCTCTCCCTTCCCCTCTCTCATATAAAAATAATAAATAAAATCTTTAAAAAAAAAAGAAAAGAAAAGGACGCAGCCATCTCTCTAGGACCTGTCATCGGGATCCCAGCTCTCATGCAGCCCCCACCCTTCTCTCCCTGAAGACACGTGCCAGACACTCATTTCTCTCCCAGCAGATATGATGCGGTTGATTCTTCTTAAGGACTGTTTTCTACCACAGAGGACCTGATGCTGAGCTCACACGCTGGGGAAGAGAAGCTTTCAGGGTGACCTGTAGGAGGTCCGGCTGCCTCACTCCTCTCACAGGTCCAGCCTCAGTGCTGGCATAAGCCACAGGGAAGAGAAAAGAGAAGCTGCCAACAGGGTTGCAGGACAGAACATATTTTCCTGCTCCTTCTCGTCTCCTTCCACCCCAAGGTTTTTGGAGCTGGAGTTATGTCTAAGTTGTGGGCACAAATAGGCTCTCAGGTCCTTGTCTCAGGCCTCCTCACCTCATACCTACCTGGTAAGGTGAAACAATCCCATTTGGCACCTTCACGGCACCATGGACACCCCCTGCAACGCTTTTTGCTTTTTCACCTGGCAGTTTCACAGAGATTTAGAGGATGGTTTGATTGATGTCCTTCTCCCCCATTAGTCTAAGCTGCATAAAGTCAGAGACCATACAGCTTTCCCTCACCTGGCCAACAGTAGGCTCTCAATAAATATTTGTTAAATGGCTAGATTAATATTCACTGCTGATAGAGCAAGAGAGAACAAGTTTAGGGTACGGCAGGAAGGTTTAGTTCAGTGCTACTCTGCAGCTGGACTGCCTGGTTTTCTTTCCTTGCTCTGCCATGTATTTCTTCTTCTTTTTTTTTAAAGATTTTATTTATTATTTTTCAGAGAGAGGGGAAGGGAGAAAGGCAGAGAGGGAGAGAAACATCAATGTATGGTTGCGTTTCACCTGCCTCCAGCTACGGATCTGGCTGGAAACCTGGCTTGCAACCTGGTTATGTGCCCTGGCTGGGGATCAAACCAGTGACCCTTAGGTTTGCAGGCCGGCTCCTTATCCACTGTGCCACCAGCCAGGGTGCCATGTATTTCTTATGAGGCCTTAGGCAATACCACTGTCCTCCTCATGTTATAGTTTTCCATGGCAGTAATAGTAATACTCCATATGGTTGTATTGAAGATTAGATAATACATGTAACACACTTCAAACAGTCTCTGGAGAACATAAATGCTCAATAACTATTAGCTAACTATAGCCTGCTTGCAGATGGTGGGTGACTGAGGCAGAAGTTTTCATTTTGCCCTTTGCAAGATACAAGAAAAGAGCTGTGGTACCTTACACGTGTATTTTGAAAGTTAAGACAAACAAAATATTTTCTAACTGTAAGTGTTCAACAAGGGTACTGGCTGTACCTAGGGAAGGTGTCTCTACCTGAGACAAGGTGGGCCTGGTTACATAATAGACAATGAGATTGTTGGAGGAATCAGGATATAAACCATGGCACCTTTGGCAGTAGGTAGTTAACTGATCATAGGTAACTAGGGCCTAAAAGAGATTAAATAGACATCACAGTACAAGGGAGATGGGCAACCTCCAGAGATGATGATTAGAAGCCTGATAGATGTCACAGAGCAATTCCAGAAAGGAGGGCACAGTGGTTAGAGCACAAACTCCGGAGCCAGAATGCTTAGGCTTAAATCCCAGGTAAGCCGTTACTTGCAATAAATCTTGGGCATGTTACTTAACCTCTCTGGGTTTCAGCTTCCTCATCTGTAAAATGGGAATGATAATAGAACACCAATTTTTCAGGGTTATTGCAAGGATGAAAAGTATAATAGCACTCAGTAACACAGCAAATATTAGGTTGAATTAAAATGATCAGAAAAGGTCACAAGTTTGTAACATGATGTCCATCTCTAGCTTATGGACAAATGATGATTGTGCATTTCTCCCAAAAGAGGGGATCATGTGACATAAAAGTCTATGTAAAATTATAGGAAGTAGGCAGTAGTTTGGCTCCACAGTTAATAATGACCTAAAAGGACCAAAACCAGAAGGATGGTGACGAAAAGGTTCAAGAAGGAGGCCTGATGAAAGACCTTCTGGAGGGGTTCCAAGTGTGTAGATGCCACCGTGAGACCCCTCCTGTGGAGCTAGGTTTAGCCACCAGGTTGACCAGATGATCCTGGGATGTCATTCTACCTTCTTCATTTAACCAGAGTCTACAGTTCCCAGAACAATTCTGCCTGCCCAGTTTCCCTTGGCTCCATGTCCTTTTTATGAAGCTACTTTCCTGCTTCAATCAGACAAGAAGCAGCTTCTCTTGCTTGTAACAAAACATTCCAACTAGAAATATAGACTCTCCGGATTTACTAAGTCAGAATTTCTGGGGAGAGGGTCCATTCATGTGGATACTTGGAAGTATCCTGCATGATACATAACCGAAATTTGAGGATGACTGCTATGGGTGGACCCCGAGACACTTTTCAGCTCTGATGTTGTCTATGTTTGTCTGGTTGTATGAACTCCATGTGGCCAGCTATACCGGGCACAGCTTTCACAGGCTGAAGCCATGTCTCTGGTGTGGACAGACTGGGGAGCAGATGGCCCAGAGCCCTCCTCCCCTCCCTTCTCCCCACGCCCATACAACACACTCACATCTGCCGTGGCTGTGACACCTGAGTCTGAGGGCTTGTAGCAGCTCACAGTCAGTGACTGACACCACCCTCTCTGCTCGGAAAAGTAACTGTCTTTTCTAGGAGCCCTGAATACGTTACAGGAGGGGAAAAGAAATGAAATTCTATTTGTACTTCATGGACAACTTTCCAGCAGAAATCAAGTATGATATTATGGAACATGTCATGTTGGTCCCCATTTTAAGCAAGAAGCATCATCTTTCCATCCTTCCTCGAATGGGACAAGGGAAATTAAGTATTTTTGTTTCTATAATGATCAACAGCATTTTTAGCAAGAAAGCCAAAGATTTGTACCCCCTTGTGATGGCAACATATGGTCAGTCCTCCCTCAGGAGAATGTGCTTGTCTGGGTCTGCAGAGCCCCAGCGTGGCCAGGCAACCTTGGACATGGTGGTAGCCCTTGGCCTGAGAGAGTCGGGCCCAAGGCCTAGCAGGAGCTGGGCAGAGCACGGGGAGGGCAGGGCAGGGCTGCCTTGGCTATTTGGACGGGGAGGGGGCATGGGGGGGCTGTACAGCACGACACACATTAGCAGCTGTGCTGAAATGCAGATGAGCGGAGAGGAAGGGAAATCCTCTCAGGCAGAGTAGCCAGCGGGGAGATAGGAGCATGCTGGTGCTTCTGCCGTCTCAGATCCTCACCGCTGGTTCCCTGCCCCAGATTTCCCACACATCTTCTGGAAATACCACTTCATCGGTTAATTTCCCCTCTCAAAACCCTCCACAGTGGCGGTCACGTGCAGTCCAGAATCAGTGTCAAACTCCTCACTCTGCTCTTCAAAGCCCACCATGGCCCAGCCTCAACTTGTCCAGAATTTGGCTCCCACGATACCCACAGCCTCTGTCAAATACCCACAAACCTCTGCAAGAGCCTCAGAACGGCACTCTCCTCCCAGGGCATTCCTCCTGCACTCAGCTCCGAGCTACTTCCTGCTGCTGAGCTCTACCTCCCTTACCCTGGCCCCTCCCTTTCTACTAGTCAGCCTGCATTTGCCTTAACATCATCTTTATCATTCAACCTAGACCACCCACCCACAGGGGTCTTGGTTCCTCTGTGGTTGACCCTTAACAGCCCTTCCCAGCTGGCAGAAAAGGTAGATTCCAATCTAGCCCTGCCGATTATTAGCTGTGTGATTTCTCTGATGGCTCTATAACTTGGCAAGGTTATTTCTGTGACTGGAGATAATGTACACACAAGTGTTCACCATGAAGCATGGCACACAGTGGTGCTTAGCAAGTAGTAGCTGGCAGTCACAGTAGCCCCTGCTACCTTAAATTCTTGACTCTCATCTTTGTAGCAGTTGATGATGCAATTGGACTATTGGTGTCTTCACTGTACCCCCCCACCCCCACCCCATCATGCTTAGCTCCCTTCTGGGTTCTTAGAAGGGGCTCAGAACAGATTTTCTGGGTGCCCTGGGTATTTGCGCTCCAAGACCCCTGGGTTTCTTAAGTAAAATAACCAAGGTGATGAAGCCTGAGGCCTGCTTTGCACTCAACTGACAAGCCAGCACATAGAACCCAGAGACAAATCAAAATACCAGTCTTAGGATGAAGTCAGCGTGTGCTTCTGAGAGGAGAAGCCCTTGAGGGTTGCGGTCGTGACCTGAGAGCCGGAGCTGTCTCTGCCGAGCCCTGAGAGCATGGGTAGCTTGCTAAGGAAACCATTTGGTTGTCAAAACACATGCTGGCTTCCCCTGTCAGGGGTGTCAGGGACATCTTGGAGAAGGGCAGAGCAAGCTCTTGGGAGTTCAGTGCTGATAAATGATTTGTAAATGTCATATAGGCCCACTGGGTGAATGCCAAGGTAGCCAGAAGTCACCTCTACGTCAACGCAATGGAAAATTGTGAAACCTCCTGCTTTCTTGTATAAGCTCACGTAACATATTTTAAAACTTATCAACAGTGAAAAATGACTATAAATCTGCCTGTTGTTACCACACCACAATAATTAAATCTCCCCTTAAAAGACTTTCCTATGCTTTTTTTTTTTTGTATTCAGAACCCATAATCTCATTATTTCCTTTATTCCAGCCAAGTCTATCTCCTCTCTAAGGCTATTGATTCAAAAACCAACCAACAAGTTTTCATCATGCTCCACATGCCCAGAACCCTGTGGAAAGCCAAGAAAGATAACAGGAGAAATCAGGGCTTCTGCCCTCATGTTGGAGCGGCATCATCTCAAGACCTGGCGCCTTCACTCACTCAGTCAGTCAACGAGTATTTATCAAACACTGCTGTGTGCCCGGCATACCGAGGCTGTGAGGCTGGCATGGTCCTGGTTCTTGTGGAGCTTGTATTTCAGTAGGAGCAAGAGAAAATGAGCAAGTGAACAAGTGTTACACATTTGGAAAATGGTAGGTGCTATGAAGGGAATTAGGTAAGAGATAGCGGGAAGGGGTTAGAGGGACTGGAGGTCACAGGAAGCATTTTTGAAGGGGCCGATTGACTCCGTCTGTCAAAAGCGCTAACATTTAAGACAAGAGACCCTTAAAAATCCCTTCCAGCAGAAAATCTGCCCATAGCCCTTGGGGAAACACAAAGGACACAGCAATGAACTCAGAGCTGCTGCCGGTGAGAACCTGTGCCCCTTGGTCACCAGCTGCACCTCATTCGTAGCACTAAGCACAGCATCTGATGTCCAATGACAGTGGTGAGTCACAACAGTCACAGTTCACCACATGCCAGCAGTGCGCTAAGGACTTGCCATGTGCTTTTTCATTTAACTCTCAAAACCACCATACGAAGAAGGTACACGTGAGGTTTCCTAAGGGGGCAGTAGAATGCAAACCCAGACACTCACTCTCTTTACAGGCCGTCCGGTCTCCACTCCCACACTGTCATGCACATGGCATGAACGAAGGGATCAGCGACCCTCCCACTCGATCTTAGATCTCCTTCTTTCCTAGGGGCAATGCAGAGGTAGAGGCTATCTGCTCCAGGCCTGGGATTGTCAGAATCCATATATTAAATTGCATGTGCCATGTGGCGACCCTCAAACGTTCACCCATTTTTGAAGACACAACCGAATAGCTACTGGTCCCAGACTAGAGGCCGTCTGAGAGAGCTTTTATTTCTGAGGTTGGGCAAATGATGTGGTGAAAGAAATGGCTTTTTTCCCCCTCCCCTTGTAGCTCCTCAGTTCATAAGCAGATTTTTGCAGTTGAGTCTTAATCATGCTAAACTCGTTATAATATTGGCCAGGAGTGGGAGCCGTCCTGCTGTAGTCAGGACTGAGCCCAGTTCTCGGGCCTGTGTTGGAAATGAAGCTCGGGCTGAGATAAGGTAAGGAACCAGGGATGCGTACAGGGCTTCCCAAACACTGTACAGGACAGTCCCCGTCCCACTCTGCAGGCCCGGCCAGCCCACTGCCAGGACCAGACCTTCCCACCTCCACGCTTCTGCAAACACGATTCCTTTGCATGACTGTCCTCCCCGTTCCCCTTCCTTAAGTCTCCTCCATCCTGCCAGAGGCATCTCAGACACCTGCTTCCTACATCTGTTTCTGTCACTTGTGCCCTTAGTTTGGGCTGCTTGTTAGATTGTGGGCACATAATCCTCTTTGTCTTTTTCCATCTTCCAGCTCTAGTACGTCAAAGGAGATATGCATTCTCGTAAACACTGCTGAGTTAAATTTGATGGTCGTCCCACTTTGGAAGGGCTGGGCTTGCTGTGGGCTCTGTCCTAGAACTTTGTATCATCACCAACATTGTAACTGACCCTCCCCATGGCTTCCTGCCTAACAGTTACTTAAGTAGTTTACTTCAGAGTTGCCTTGTAACAACTCTGAAAGACGAGCTTATTTTTATTCCTATTGTATAGTTGGAACAGACTATTTTATAGTACAGCACTTAGAAAGGTGTCCCTTGCCTTTGGTCAAATGGCCAATAAATGCCATAACTAGGATTCGCACTCAGATCGACTTGCCCCCAAGCCTCTCACTGACCAGAACGTTTGATGCCAGGAAGCCTCCTCACGTACAGGCCCCAGGGCTCCTCTTCCTGCTTCTCAAGCCGCTCCCACCCTTCGGCCCACATCCCAGCCCTTCTGTCCTTGACCTCCTGGGGAGAGTAAACTCCCCAGCTGCTCTCCAGAGGCTGTAAGTTCTCCACTCCCCACAATTTTTTTTTTTTTTTTTTAATTCTCACCCTAGGACATGTTTATTGGTTTTGAGAGAGGGGAAGGGAGAGAGGGAGAGAGGGAGCAAAACATCCATTGGTTGCCTCTCATATATTCCCTGGCCCACGACCGAACCCTCAGCCTTGGCATGGGCCCTGACCAGGAAATCACCAACAACCTTATGGGCTGATGCTCCAACAAACAGCCACACTGTCCAGGGCCCTCAATCTTTGACCCGCTCACCATCCACCATTCCCTGCCAAGCTCTGCCTCCATGTATCCTGCTGCTTAAACTCCCACTTATTTGGCTGTCAGATTACAGTTAAGCTGCACTTGATTTCACTAGTTCACACCAAAGTATGTGACTACTGGCCCTTTAAAGGCCAGTGGGAATTTGCCCTTTGATAAGAACTAAATCTGAATGTGTTCCCGGAAGAGAGTCCCAAAATATTTTAAGCAGTGGCAGCATTTTCTAATTACAAAATGACCCCATAGAACACTTAATTCATTTGTATGTTAGAAGGTCTGTACATATATATTTGCATAAAAACAAGTCCAATAAAATGGCTCTTTAAAGTCACTTTTCATTATGACTCTATCGTTGTTCCTCTGTGGCAGGTTAGTCCATTCTACCTCTAAAATTCAGGGCCCAAGTCCTGGCTGGTGGCACAGTGGATAAGGTGCTGGCCTGCAAACCCAAAGGTCACTGGTTTGATTCCCCAGCCAGGGCACATGACCATGTTGTAAGCCAGGTCTCCCGCCAGGTCCGTAGCTGGAGGAAGGTGAAAGGCAACCATACATTGATGTCTCTCTCTCTCCTTCTCTCTGCTTCTCTCCCTACCCCTCTCTCTAAAAATAATAATAAATAAAATCTTTAAAAAAATTCAGGGCCCACACTCAAAGTAATTATTCTCTGAGGCCCAGGGTGATGTCTTCTACTGTATTATAAAACAGCTTATCAAGGGTTTAACCCAGGCCCTCATGCATAGCAGGTAGCTCATCAACATGTCACTGTCATATGAAGACAGTGACAAAGCTAATGTATATTATATGTTCAGTGGCTTGGAAGGCCCTAAGACCTAATCCTACAGCCCAGGCAAGAAGTCACAGAAGGAGTCATTTCAGTCCAGGAAGCCTTATCATTAAGCACCTGCTATATTCCAGGCCCAATTCTAGGCTGTGAGATGAACAGAAAGATGACAATCAAATTCCTGCTCTGAAGGATGGATTTGTTTGCGCTTAAGTGGGAGTGAGGTAGGTAAACAGATGACCATGGTTGGAGCAGAATGTGTTTAATGGTAGGAGCACCGAAGACAGGGCGATGGTTTTCGACTGGAGAGACTGAGGATGGCTCCTTTGGGCAGAAGATCCTGGAGCTGTGCATTGCAGGATGAGTAGGATTTCAATAGATTAAAGTCAGAGTCAGGTATTCCAGCCAAGAGGATGACTAATGGGAAGGCACACCTAAGCACATCATCTAGGACCATGATTTTGTCCAGTGTAGCTTCGAAGCATTAAGTGTCTCTCCAGGTAGATGATGTAGAGAAAGAAAATGCTGAGAAGGAAGATTTACTATCACATTATAGGAGACTTTAAACGTCCGGCTAATTAATAAAAAAAGAAGAAAAAAAAGTCAGGCTAAAAGGACTGGGATTATTCTGTTTAGGAGCCCCCAAAAGTTCTGATGATAGGGGTTGCCCACTGGGGAGATTAATTTGGAAGCAATGTGGAGGGTGGACTGGAGGCAGACAGGGAAGTAAGATCAGGAAGGCCATGAGGAGGTTACTATGCCCACCCCATTTCACATCAAGTCCTAATGATGTGGGATGTATGGGTGACTTCACTACAACTAAAGAACAACAATAAATGTTGCACAGCAATAATATAACCACATGAACACCAGAGAGAGAGAGGACAATAGAGGAACTGAAGCACAAACCACTGACTGTTTGTCCAAAGTGGACACTTTGTAAGAAAAACTTCCTTGCAACTAGGTACCTTGGCCACTTAAGCACAATAGGGACCACTTGCCCCAATTTCCCAGGTGACAGCCATTGAAAAAGCACCAATGATCGCAGTAATAGCAAGTCTCATCAGCTGGGGAGGAATACAAACATATGCATGGGCACCTTCTGTCTGGCTTCCACAAATGAAAAAAAAGACCATATTTAAACCATCACTTGCCTTCCAGCAGAAACTCCTGCTGTGTCTCCTCTGCTGAGATGGTCCCGCTGCCTGGAATGGCAGGGCCACATTCCTGCTCCTTGGTGCTGAGTGGTCAGGGTGATGCTGGCATTGAAAATTCTGCCTGGAGTTATGGAAGAGGCCTTGACTTTCCCCCACTTGCCTTTCTGCCTGAGGTCTCACCCCTCTTCTTCATCAGGGGAATATATGCTCCATCCTTATGCCCCAAGAGTCCCCACACACCTCTCCCCAACTCCTAGCCTTACCGCATGCCTTCTCATGCTTCATGCACATGAAGGCATTCTCTGACACCACACATCTCTCTAAAGTCATACATCTCTCCTCCAATTACAGTGCTACTTATCTCCTCCATGGCTCTTGCCTCAATTTAAAAATGATCTAGCTACCTCCACTTCCCCCAGGCAAGATGCAGCTAGTGGCCAGGAGATGCGGCCCCAGGAACATGTCACGCAGCCGCACAGCAAATAAAATTGGAGGAGACAGATCAGGGCTTCCCAAGCATGAGGAGACCCGAGGCAGCCTTCCCAGGCTGACGATGCAGATAAGCTGCTGTGGCAGGATGGGCCTCGGGAGGTGGGAGAGGGCAGCTTAAGGAGGCCTGGGAGACTTTGATGCAGAAGAGCGGAGCGCTACACAGAGAGGCAGCCAGTCTGGGAGTCCCGGAAAACAATTCCAGCCCTAGATGACTTTAACTGGGGCACAGACCTTAGATATGCCGCCTTTTCTCTCTGGGGCTCAGTTTGGGAAGGTAACAAGCATGTGTGTCTGTCTGGAGGCCTGTGGTCTGCAGTTGATTCACAGGAGGCTGGGCCACACCTCCCCCATCATGTGTAGTTCCATACCTGTGCCAGCCATGGGCACCCAGAGGGCACACCGGCCCGGGGCCGTCTCCACAGCCTGGGAAGAGCCAGGCAAAGAGGGGCAGAGAAGTGTGATCCCGCATCCAGGAAAAGACTGACAGCCAGAAGGAAAAGGAGGCCCATCCTTGGAAGTCAGGGCCCACTTCCACCAACAGCTTGGGGAAAACCCACTGCCCAGAGCCCTAGACAAAATGTCCAGTTTCGCATTTTCTTCCTCCTCCCTAGAAAGCAAGCAGCCTGTCTCATGGACACTAAGAAAAGTCTCATTTTCATGAGGAGGTAGAAGCATGCTGCCTCTTTCTGAGAAGTGTGTCCCTGGTCTGGGAAATGCCAGCATGAGATCCCCTCCCCAAGCCAGGGGTTGACATTTGCAAGAAATGCAAGTTTGATGAAATAAAATCCAATCAGGAGCCAGGACAGGGCTTGCAGGCGTAAGTGGATGCCCAGGGGCAGCCTCTGTGCACCCCCAAAACTGATGTCTCAGGCCGGGGCTGGTTTTGACATTTTAAAATGACTGCATTTTAAATAGTTATACTCGTAGCTACAATAATAGCATCGCTTTTGCCTCCTGGCCTACAAAGACTATAACGTTTACTATCTGGCCCTTTTCAGAACTTTTGCCCTGAACAATCTTTGAGTCCCCACCATTGGTAAAATGGGAACTCCCACTGTGGTCCTGGGTAGCTATTCCCATTTCCCTCATCCCAAATGTCCTCCATTCTTCCTAGCCCCTCTTCAAGGTCGCTAGAAGCTTCTATTTTCTGCTCCATTGTCCTCTCTCTCCCACTCCTGACCTGTGACACCTTATTTCAGAGTCCCCATACAAGGCACCTGATCACATCCAGTCTTGCATGATTTGCTCTTGTTTTACCCTGGCTGCTTCGCCACTGGGACTGGGGAGTGTACGAAGGCAGGGACCACACTCCAATGTTTGATCCAGTATCCCCAGCAGGTCGTTGCTGAGTAGATGTGAGCTGCTGGGGTCCAACCCCAGAGCAAAGCACCTGAAGATCACCTGGGGTCTCACTCCACTGGGCACAGCCGGCCCCTGCTGGAGGGGACTGGGAGCAAAGGCATCCCTGCACCAAGAGAAATACTTGACTCCATCCGCACGAAGCCTGCACGTGCTAATGTCATTAACACTAAAATAACTCAAAGCCCAACTCTACAGGGGCTGATCTGAGAGATACCAACAAACTCTTTTCGTAAATGTTGTGACAAATAACAGGTGCACAGGGTTAAGGTCATGACTAGCTGCGCTTCTGCGGTGTCTTTAATTCCACCCCCCAACCCCCACCCCCACCCCCGTTCATCACATACAAGTAATGAATGTATGTCTCAGATACATGAGACCTATGCTGTCTTTTTTTTTTTTTTTTTTTTTTGACTTGGACCTCTGCAGGGTCAAAGGCTGGCACCCTGCGTCATTTTCCCCTCTGGGGACTGTCCCTGACAGGATGAAGCAAGGAGCTGGGGCTATCGAGCTATCACAGAGGCATAGAGTAGGTAGTGAAAGGGGGCGGGTGCTCCGCGCCCTCACAGCAGTGCGTGGGCCAGGCACAGCCCTGCTCTCCCTCCCGTGGCCTCCGGTGGGTTACAAACCCAGGGGGGAGTGTCCTGCTGTGGGGGCCAGGAAGCAACATCTGGAGAAGAAGCTTGGCTGAGGCCACTTGATCTAATCTCCCCAGGAAGCAAAGGTGCTGGAAAATCAATGACAGCGGAGAAGGGGAGGGTTGGGAGAGGACAGGAGGGACCTCTTACCTCAGGTGGCCCGTGAAAAGCCTGGGCATTCAGGCTTCTTTCCGGCTCAGCCCGTGAAGAAGTGAACCGTGGGGTCTGCAAGGAAACAGCGCAGCCTCGGCCAGAACCTGCACTGGAGGTTCAGCCGGTGACTGAAATACTTGCGCCCCCTAGTGGGTGCCCCTCCCAGTGCCCTGGGGCCGATCCCACAGCACTGGCCATAGCCATGACAGGCTGCAACAGGGGGTGGGACACCTGATTCTGCAACCCCTTTCCCCCCTTCGTAAACCTGCTCTGCAGTGTCCCCTCCTCTTACACAAAATGGGGAGGCTTGCTCTCTTGGTTCCACCGCTGCACCCCTGAGGGTTTGTTTAACCTTGAACCTGCTTACTGGGCATTAAAGATGCAGGCTGTCAGGCACTGGGCACAACTAATATGCTCTCTTTGTTGCTTGAACCTGAAGAAGCTGACCTTTAGATTCAAGGTGGCAACTGCTCCGTTGCCTTTAAGAGAGGGTCGAGCCTGGAACTGGGTGGCCGGGTCCCAATGCCCAGGTGAGCGCTAACCTCCGCACAAGCACATTTGTTTAGAGCCAAGTGAGCTTGGAGGTGAGACTGTGTGGAATTGAGCTTTGGCAAGATGCCCTGCTTCTAGGCAGATTGTAAATGATTATAAATAAATAAAGCGTCTCTCTTCTCCCTTTGCCCCAGCATGTAATGAGAAACGACAGCCTGCCTGCACAATCCTGTTTCCTCCTCAGATTTGCTGCTAAGAGCTCCTGACTAGAAACGACTCCAGCCCGGCACCAGCGCTGGTTTTATTACCGTGTCTGCATCTTGAGATCCACAATTGCCAGACATCAGTTTTGCAGCTCTTTCCTCACCCCCTGGAAACCTGGATGCTGTCATGGGGAAGGTGTGATTGTGGACCACCAGCCCACCCTGGTGGGGTGGGGGGTAAAGTAACCAGTCTGTGGATAATTCAGCGGAAAAAGCAACAGCAGGAATTTGGAGCCACGTGGGAATAGCTAGCTAATCTCAGAGAGAAATTGCTGCCAGTGTTATACCTTATTATGATGTTTTTCTCTTCACCACCCAGTGAAGAGGAAGCAGAGAGTTCTGAGTTTAGAAATTCCTCCAGACAAGGCAGAAGCCAGCCTTTAATGTGGACAAGCAAATCCCTGCACTTGGCCCCTGGCTGCCTCTGTCCACCAAAGGGCAGTGCATTCTCTGCCGCGGCACAGCTGGCAGGGACAGCATCACAGGTGCGGTTCCCTCCCTTGTGACTCTCACACCAGAGCCTCATTTGGTGAGCAGGCCTGTGTCCCAGAGCTGCTGAGTGCCAGGAAGGCTTACAGCCTGCATGCAAAGGGGAGTTCAGAAGTCCAGCACCAGGAGACCACAGTAGATAGGAGCTGAGGAGGGGAGACCCAGGGGCCTTATCACCCCCCACCCCCGCCTTTAGCTCCATCCCACTCCAGGCTGACAAATGGATCTAATACCAACACGTTACAGGGGGGCCCTGTCATCAACAGAATTCACTCCTCTGTCTACAAGTCACAGAGTGAACCCAGGAGAAAAAAAAAAAAAAAAGGTGATGATCAGATCCTTAGCCTTCCAAGTTTTCTACCCTCGTCAAGGTGGCATTTGCTTTGACTCCAAAACCAGAAATAGCAAGTGACAGGCTTTTTATTATTATTATTAAAAAAGAAATGCATCAGTTATAGGAAAACTAACCCTTGCCTCAACCAAGCAACATTTGATTACCTGGGATGAAAATAAAGAGAATGAATTAACAGAAGTCTTCCTCCAACATGCTTTTCGAAGAAAATTGTAAGAACTGTTTAAGGCGCACAGAAAATGTCAGTGTTGCCTTTCTTCCAGAACACTCCTTGTCCTAGATGCAAAGCACGGAGACCACATCCCAGAGAAGAGAGAGGCTAACAGATCCAGGAACCACAACCGCTGTAACCAGAGTCTCTGGCTCTAATGTAAGTTTCACAGAAAAACATCACAGTAACTCTCTATTCCATAAATACAGCATGTGTCTTGAAAATATCTCCAAAATAACTTCATCTGAACGAGAGTACAAAAATCCACTCATCAGCTGTAAAAATATTTTCCCCTATACACAAATATAATCATATGTAAAGCAAGTTTGGAGCACATGGGTGGGGGGGTTTACAAAATCTCTTGGGACCTGGGCTATTTAAAGTCATTTTTGTTTGGGTTATTCCTCTGCTGGGTATAGGAAACTGGCTACAAATACATCCATCTCGCGGCGCTCACCATTTTAACAGCTCCTGCGTCATGGAATGTGGTACTTTTTAAAAATAGGCGACCCTTGGAGTCATGGAAAGAGGAAAATTGGGGGATCCAGGGAGAGAGAGAGGGAGGGAGTGCAAGGAAGAGGGACAGACTTAGGTCAGAGGGTGGGTCTGAAATACTCCGTGGTGTAAAGTAGATATTCAGGTTCTGGAGGTTTCTGCTGCCCCACCGCCTCCCCCTTACAAATCTGTCTCCCGGCTGGAGTCTAGGCAGAGGGCATACAGGGACCTCCGCAAGTCCACATTGCTTTTGGCTTTGAGGTTACACTTCTCTAGGGGGCAGCTGTCCCTTCGGGCGCTGTCCACGTTCTCCAGGGACCCCTTGCAGAAGGACCCCTTGTTCCAGCTGGCCTTCCGCAGGCCTCTGCCGTCAGACCCTGTCCCCTGGCCTTGGCTGCCCTGCTCCTCCTTAAGGGGTGCCTGCTCCTCGTGGTCCGTCTCGCGGTGGTAGAAGTAGTTGAAGTTGGAGACAATGACGGGCACCGGCAGGGCGATGGTGAGGACCCCAGCGATGGCACACAGTGAGCCCACGATCTTGCCCCCCACAGTGATGGGCCTCATGTCCCCGTAGCCCACGGTAGTCATGGTGACCACTGCCCACCAGAAGGCATCGGGGATGCTGGAGAAATGGGTCTCCTGGTTGTCAGCCTCGGCAAAGTAGACGGCACTGGAGAAGAGGATGACTCCGATGAAGAGGAAGAAGATGAGCAGGCCCAGCTCCCTCATGGAGGCCTGCAAGGTCTTGCCCAGGATCTGCAGCCCCTTCGAGTGGCGGGAGAGCTTGAAGATGCGGAACACCCGGACCAGGCGGATCACGCGGAGGATGGCCAGGGACATGGCCTGCTGCCCGTTCTGGCCGCCCCCTCCGCCGCCCCCCGGCTGTTCGGCCAGCTCCGTGCCCAGGGTGATGAAGTAGGGGAAGACGGCCACCACGTCGATGATGTTCATGATGTTCCGAGAGAACTCTGCCTTGCTGGGGCTGGCGAAGAAGCGCACGAGCAGCTCGAAGGTGAACCAGATGACACACGTGGTCTCTACAATAAAGAAGGGGTCTGCCAGGGTCCTAGGCAGGGGCGGTGCCACCGTCGGGCCAGAGGGAGGCGCCGTGGCTCCGCTGCCATTGCCGCCCGGCGCCGGCCCAGCGGGCGCGTGGGGCGCAGGCGGATGGCGGAGCAGCTCGCGTTCATCCCTGAACTCGGGCAAGGTCTCCAAGCAGAAGGTGATGATAGAGATGAGGATGACCAAGACCGAGACGATGGCGATGGCCCGTGCGGACCCCGAGCTTTCTGGGTATTCAAAGATAAGCCACACCTGGCGTTGGAACTCATTGCGGGGCAGGGGCTTCTCCTCTTCTTTAATGAAACCCTCGTCCTCCCGGAAGCGCTCCATGGCCTCGTCCCCCAGCTGGTAGAAGCGGATCTCATCTGCGAACACGTCCAGGGAGACGTTGACCGGCCTCCGCAGCCGCCCGCCGGACTGGTAGTAGTAAAGGATGCCGTCGAAGCTGGGCCGGTTGCGGTCGAAGAAGTACTCGTTCCTCAGGGGATCGAAGTAGCGCAGGCGCTTGGCCGGGTCCCCCAGGAGGGTATTGGGGAACTGCGCCAGGGTGCCCAGCTGCGTCTCGAAGCGCAGCCCGGAGATGTTGATGAGGACGCGCTGGTGGTGAAGGGCCCCCGCGCTGGGCACCGGGTCCTCCGCCATGCCCTGGGCGGGGTCGCCTTCTCCCTCCTCGTCCCCGGTTAGAAGCTGCCGAGGCTGCGGCTGCTCGGGCGCCAGCGGTGGCACAGGCCGCGTTCCCGGCTCCGCGCCCCTCTGCGCGCCGCGCCGCCGGGGCGCCGGCTGTTTGGGGCCGTCGCGGGGCACAGCCGTCGGGGGGCACTGGAGCGCTCCCGCTACGGCTCGGCCACAGCCTGCCCGGGCCTCGCCTCCTTCTCTGACAGTCATGGCCCTGCCGTTCTCCAGGGGCACCAGGGGGATCTCCATGGCCCCGGGGTGGGGGGCATACTGCGCCCCTGTCGACCCACTCCCCCGACCCGGCTTACACCCCGCGAGCTCCCGGCGTCGGGCTCCTGTCCTGCCGTCGGCCGGGCGCGCAGTGGGGCGGGCTGCGGTGGCTGGCGCGATCCCCTCGCTGGGTCTTGACGTCAAGAAGACGCTGCCCTGCTCTCTGCCTTCCTCTGCATTTCGGCAGCCTGTTACCAAGCAGCCAAAAGCCTCCTTCCAAAAGCGCAACCTCGGCCGCCCCTCTCTGGCTGCGCGGCGGGCACTTGGCCTCCACCCTCCGCGCTCCCGTCCTCCTCGTCGCCGCTCGTCACCTCAAGCGGGTACCGGGGCGGCGGGTGTCTCTCCAGAGGGCGCAGCTGGGGCCCTGAGCCGGGGAGGGAGGGGGTTGAGAAGGTCGCAGCCCGGCGAGGGAGGGAGGGAGGGAATGGGGAGGATGGAGGAACAGGTTGTGCCGAGAGCGCGCAGAAACTCCCCGGGCAACCAAATGAGGACAGCTCGGGATTTCAGTTCACCTGGGAGCCTGCTGAGCGCAGGGTGCACTCGAGGGAAAAGGAATTGCCAGGAGTTGGAGGGATGAGGCTTTGGCGGCGTGGGAGTAAGAGAGAAGAGACAACAGTCCTTCTCACATTTCTCCCTGGGAGGAATAACTGTTCCCTCTTCTTTGGGAAAAATTCACACAGGGAGCAGCTTGGTGGGGCTGTGAGCCTTGAACGATTAGATAGATAGACAGACCGATCGATTTCCAGACCCCTGGAGAAGCATTTCTCTTCCCAGCCTTCTGCAAACCCACCAAAAGGTAACAGCCTGAAACCTTCCAGCGCGGCCCAGCCCCTGCCCTGGGGAAAGCCCCCTTTCCCAGTCCAGACAGCAGTGGGTCCCCCAGGCCAACCCAGAGCCGTGGGAATCTGGACATTTGCTGCCTGGTTTCATATCCTACAGACACACAACCTTCCTGCCCGCTCCACAAATCCATTTGCAAACACTAATAGGGAAGCGGGGGAGGGGAGGGCCTACAGCAACCTGTTTTGTAAGTATTATTATATTACCATCCTCATTTTATGGATGAGGAAAATGAGACCTAGTGAGATTGACTAACTTGCCCAAGGCCATTCAGGCAGCAAAGCTGGGATTCAAACCTAAGCAAGAGATCTTGCTGCCTCCACTCTGCTTCTCTACAGAGATGTGCAGCCCTCCGTTCAGTTGCAAGCACCCCTTGCCCCCCAGCATGGGCCTGAGGGCTTTCGTTCTCTCCTGCACGAGCCAGGGGACGGCTAAGGTAGCAGCTAAGTCCCTCTGGGCTCGCACACTAGGCCGGCGCCCCTGCCCCAGCTCCGTCGGAGATTCAGTGGGCGTCTGGAGCCCAGGGAAATCTCTTTAAAGGCATGTGCGGCAGTTCCAGGTGTTGGCTGGTTTTCAGTTCCCGTAAAGCCACTGTATTTTTGAATGTCTGTTGAGTTAGTTTTGTTCCTGCATGTGGTTGGGGGTTTATGTATGTGGATGTTACAGCCACTTGCCTGTGATCTACACAGAGGGGATGCTCGGGAAACTGGGGACCAGGTGTACAAGTGTTGGCTGAAATAGCAAGGTGGGGACAGGTGGACATACAAGCTCCTGTCAGGGTTGGAAGAATACTCTCATGTGTGGCTTTTTGAAGTGTACATGAGGGTGGGTGTGAATTTGGCAGTTGTAAATGTTTTCATGGCGTGTGGCTTCACACATGTGGTTGGCTGTGCTTGCAGGTGTGAGTGAGGAAGAGGCATGAAAGTGAAGCCTCCTCCCCCACTTCAAGATCAGGTCTCCCCCTGGGGATCCTGGGACTTACTGAGCTGGCAGACAGTGACCTGAGATGCATGGTCACTGCATCTTCTAAATACAGGGACACTGTATAGGGTCACACAGGTTGTCTCTGGGCTCCCTAAGGGGAACTGTTCTCTGGACTTGTCTTCTGGGGGCCATCAGGGAGACAGTTCCTTGGAGAATCAGTGCCACATAAACAGTCCTGCTTCCTTTAATGAGATATTTTCTTAAATCTGCTTTCCATACGTTTACTAGCTTTCATAGATTTTTTTTTTTTTTTTTTTTTTTGCAAAATTACCTTCAGATGTCACATGTGGCAGCCATGGGTATATATAGCTAGGGTTTTCGTTAAAGAAAGAACTTTCAGCTTCAAGGGGTACCGTTGGCTGACAGCCTCTTTCTGTCCCTGCCTTGACTTCAGGTGAAGCCACGTTCTTCCTGGGCAGCCCTCTGCCAACGGGTGAACACACCAGGGCTGGTGGGCTGGGTCCTTTCTGCCCACTGCAGACTCCGCCACTCTGGTCTCCCCGCTGGGTGGGCTGGGTCTTTGTAAGAAATAACACTGCAGTCTGAGACACTCCCTAATCAACCCTTCTTCCTCCTCTCTTTCTTTCATAGGAGTCAGGTCAGCATCCTGACCTGAAGGTTTCCTCTACTGGGTTCTGCAGGTCCTTTTCTCTTTTTTTTTCCTATGACATCCTGGCAAACCTCTTGCATGTCTAACTCCATCTCATTGTCTTCTTTGGAAGAGGTCAGGGCTGATACACCACGTGACTGAACCTGCTTTCTCCTCTGCCCATCTAATCCCAGGAGATACGCTCTTGTGTAGCATTGCTTAAGGTGCACATCACCTGAGCATCTTGGTAACAGGTGGACTCTGACCTGGGGTGGGGTTTCCCCTGCACTTTAAACAAGCTCCCCAGTGTCGCTGATGTTCCTGTCCCAAGATCCCACTTTGAGTAGTAACCTCTCATCAAACCCCAAAGAATGTCTCTGAAGGAATTATTTGCAAGGCCTAGATCATGTCCCCCAGAATGAGGCATATAGGGGAGATTAAATGGGAGGTCTTCCCTCAATTCAAGAGTTGTCCTAGCAGACCACAGGAAGACATGGAAGGTATGCAGACCCAAGAATATTATTAAAAGTAAGGTATTGAAAGAAAGCAGAGCAGGACTATGTAGGAGAGGAAAGGGAGAAGAAGAGGAGAAACAGTCCTAAATGCCACCTTTATTGATCCATTCAAAAACATTTACTGAGTACCTACTATGTGCAAGGCATTGCAAGGTTCTGGGACTATTCTGATGACCAAGACAGGCACATTTCCTATGTGGAGTTACGTCCTGGGGAAGGCAAAAGATACTGACTGAGCATCTAATTTTATGTTGGTTGTTTAATTACATTTTAAGGGGAGCAATCTAGAATATACGGTGCTGTGAGAATAGTGGGGAGCCTAACCCCATCAAGGGCCCAGGGAAGCTTTCTGAGGTGATGATGAGCAAAACAACCTATTCCAGGTGGACGAGTGTATCCCAAGGCCTTAGGGAGGAAGGGATAGAGCTGATTTGAGGAATTAAAAGAAACTTGAGCCCTGGCTGGTGTGGCTCAGTGGCTTGAGGACTGTCCTGCAAATTGAAAGGTTGCTGGTTCAATCCCCAGTCAGGCACTTGCCTGGGCTGCAGGCCAGGACCCCTTTGGGGGTGTGTGAGAGGCAACTGATCAATGTATCTCTCCCATGTTTCCCTCCCTCTCTTTCTCACTCCCTTCCCCTCTCTCTAAAAGTAAATGAATAAAGTCTTTAAAGTGTAGACAATTTAGTGATTTAAGAAAAAGGAAAGTGGATGTAGTTGACGCAGGGGCTGGGGCAGAGTTCTGTGAGGCTGGGCTAAGGAGGTGGGGAAGCCAGACCAGGAAGAGCTCGCTAGGTCACGTTCCATGATTTCCCCAATGAGACAGTATGATGATACCCTCTTTCTTCCATCCTCAGATACTTTGCTTTGCCTTTATAAGGCAAATGTGCCAACATACTTTTTTAAAGTTCTCCGTTACGTATTGTAGCCTCTTCCCCCTCTACACTCCCACTGGAATATCTTTATCTGTGTGTATGTGTGTTTATATACATACATACGTATGTATCTGTCTATTGATCTCATCTGTAAGTTACCTGCTACACCATTTATCTATCTATAGATGATAGGCAGGTAGATAGATGATAGATGGATAGATATAATAGAGTGAGACAGAGATAGCTTGAAATCAAGGACCACATGGTGCACATCTCTGATTAGCTTTACATCAATATGGAGCTTAACGGTCCATATTGTGAATGTTAATAAGCATGTGTGAATGGAACTGCCCACCTCCCTTCCCCACCTCCACTGACAAGCTGCTGGGCTGTAGAGACATTGTGACTATTTCCCTCAGTCTCCCTTTTGCTCATGTCTATCCTGTGGAGTAGACAGGGAGGGGAAACTGAGAGACAGGAATTGAAACTTGATTTCTGAGATTAGCTAAAAACTCAAACTGACTGTGGGGGTGGGACCTAACTAGAAAATTTTAAGACTGACTTGGATAGCCTTATAGGGTAAGGGGCGAATTACACCTGTTTTGACCCTTTATTCAGGCTACGTGTTAGTGCACTATCTCTACCCAAACTGCCTTCACTTTGTGGACTGAAACCACTTTGTGGATGGAAACAGTTTAATCGTTTGGACTGCATGACGTCATTCCTAAACTGAGGTAGTATTGGAGAGGACCTCAAGTGACCGTAGCTCTGTGGATTATACGAGAATAAACCAAAACAAAACAAAAAAAACAAAAAAAAACATGAAGTCGGCTGAAATTTCCCTCAGGTCAAGAGGTGGATACAGAATAGAGAGTAAAAGACGAGAAGAGGCGAAAATAAGATCCTGCTGGCATTAAGCCACTCGTCTTTCCCATTCAACACTGACTTTGCTCCTCTGCCTCAGAGGGGGCTGGAGGCACGGGACCCTGTCAGGGATGCCGTGAAAGGTTCCAAGCAACGGCCTGCAAACCCGTGAAGGTGCTAACCGGTCCGCCTGGCTGAGATCTTGGATTTCTTAAGGAAGAAAGAGAAGGGCCCTCCGACCTGTTACCCAGGTTCCTTGGCGATCACTCTGGTAAACCAGGTATGTCAAACTACCCCCAAGACGCCCAACGACCTCTCCATCAGAAAGGGGGATGGAAGGAAACCGCCTTAGCTTCTCCTCCACAAGGGAAGCTGTCGCCCCCAGATGAAGGGGGCTTGTTCCCCCAGCCTCCCTCGATTCCCTGGTCAGCAGCTCTGTCAGGAAACACGCAGGGGTGGGGAGTCAGAGGAGAGGGTTCAGGGCTCGGTGGGCCTCACCAGGGAGAGCCAAAAAGGCCGTGCAGCGAAAACAACACCAACATACCTTGAAACAACAACAACAAAAATCTTTTAGGAGAAAACCTTGATTACTGGAGTCTTGGTAGGCTGGGCCTTCCTGCTGAACGTTACAAAGCATGCAATTCTCAGTGCACCGCTATTAAGTCAGATACTGCAAGGGTAGGCTGTCTGGCTGTAGTTGGGAACGGGGTATTAATCAGCAAAAGGGGAAAGCCCCCTCTCACCTAACCCTCTGCCCCAGATCCATTCCCTGTTAGATGTGTAGTAAAAACATTTTAACGAGGGGAGCAGCTGCTCTCCCTCCCCCTGCCCTTCCCTCCTCACTGGTCCTTCAAAGCAACACCTTGGGAAGGACACGGGAAATGAGCTTCCTTTCCTGTCTGACGGAAGCATTAAAGGGGAAGTAAAGCAAAACACACGTACAAAACACCCGGGTCGGTGGGGTGTGGGCGAGAGAATTGCAGTCACTGCGTTAAGAGGTGGAAGCAGGAGATGAGGCTGAGGGTTGAAGGAGACGCACAGATTATGCTGAAATTGACCCAGATCGGAGAGCACCCCAGGAGGACTGTGAGGATTTCCTGGGTCGAGGGATTAAGAGGAGAGGCCATTCACAAATCAAGGCTCACAGCTGGAGCTTGGCATTTTCAAATGCCCTCCCTTCTTTTCTCTTTCCCTCTCTCGATATAATCCAGGAATAAGTTCATTAATGGGCCCAGTGTATTTTTCGGAAGCCAAACAAAGTGACCTAGATACGGAGGGGCTGGGAGGACCTGGTTTTCCTGCCTGGCGCCCTCTCCTACCTTTGCTGGGAACTGCTCAGGTAGACGTTTTGGGACTATTCTTCTGTCTCTCCTTTGCTGGTGTCCATCCTTCCTTCCCATGCCCATCTCACTTGCCTAAGATGAAAACCTTCTAATTTAAAAAATGTGAACCAAGCGCTTCATTCATTGTGAGGGTTGAAGGCATGAAATTCACTATTTAAACTATTTTAAAGTGTATAACTCAGTAATTTTTAGTATAGTCGCAATGTTGTACAACCATCATTGTGATCTGATACTAGAACACTTCCATCACCTTCAAAAATCCATACCTGTTGGCAGTTGATCCCAATTTTCAATCTTTTTAAAGATTTTACTCTTTTTAGAGAGGGAAGGGCAGAGAGGGAGGAAGAAAGGGAGAGAAACATCAGTGTATAGTTGCCTTTCACCTGCCTCCAACTATGGACCTGACTGGAAACCTGGCTTGCAACCTGGTTATGTGTCCTGACTGGGAATCGAACCAGAGACTCTTAGGTCCGCAGGTCGGCACCAATCCACTGTCAATCTTTTCTTGACTCTCATGTCTTAACAGCCAAGAATTGTGCTGAGTTTTGTTTCTTGTAGTTTGTGTTATGAAAATACTATGATGGTTTGTGTCATTCATGGTATCTATGCAAAATTATGTTTGTATGTTGTATTTTTTTTTTCAAACTATAGATGCCTCTCAAATTCTGATGACTGTCTTGCCTCCTGAGGACGCCTCTCTTAGCCCTAGTTCCATATTGGCTTATTCAATGACTTGTGAGATGTGCATATTTCGTGTGGATGGCTTTTATATGTCCAACTGCTTCTTCTATGAGTAATTTTTTGTTCCTTCCACCTAGGTCAAGTTAGAGTAAATGGTTCTAGTGATTTGTGTTGCCTTAGAGGAAACTCTTTACACTACAAATTTCTTAATCTTACCTGCAAAAGATAGATTTTTATTAATGTGAAAACAGTTTTTCATGGTAACTTAAAACTTAAATTTCAAATGAGGATGTAAACTTTCTGGCACATAATTTTTCATCCTTTCCGTTGCTTTGAAAAAAGTATCACAAATCACCTAAGATTGTGGGGTTGCTCTTGGCTTTATTTAGTGACCTAAAAATGATTGCCAAGTTCTTAGCAATTTTATCGTGGCTCAAAGTTCCAAGTACAGGCTACGTGCAGGCAAATCTGCAAATCTGCAAATCTGCAGTCCTCTTTGAGCTGGAATCACCAAGGAGAGCTGTCGTGTACAGGAATTTTAAAGACCTAGATCTATCCTCAAATGTATATGCAGAGGCTTCATGGATATATGCATCCATTTCAGCAAAAGTTTAAATTTTCTAAGATAAAATACTTATTAGTTTATACCAATAAATTCTAACAAGCACTATTGGTCTATAAGATGCCTCTATTTATGAGTCAGAAATTCATCATCAGGGTTCCATCTTATAAAAAAGGTGCATAACCAATGACAAATTGCATTGCTGTAGAGGAAATGCAGTAAATTCCTAAGGATACTATCTGAGTGAGGATATCTCCTTGCAAGTGGAAGAAGCCTAAGTCCAAGTATGTCCAGAAAAATGTCAGGAAAATTTATTGATTTATATACCTGAAAAGTCTAAGTGAATTCTAGCTTCAAGCCCACCTAGAGCCAGGTGTTAAACACTGTAATTAGGAGTTTGCCCTGTTCCTTCCCTTGGCTCCACCTCCCTTTGCATGGACTTTACTTTCAGATGCCTTTCTTGAAGGGTAATGCCTCCCAGCCACACCTGGCATTTGTCCTCAAGCTTCAAGTCTTACAGATGAGGAACTCTATTCTTCCAGTAAGTCCAACTAAAGTGCTGGACTTCAAGTTCACTGGCCTGTCTTGGGTCACTTATTCATTCCTGAACCAATCACAGAAGCTAGTGGAACACAACAGTCTGAGAGTTAGTAAGAGGGTGCAAGCCTACTGACCCACGTGGTTGAAAGTAGAGGACACATGATCCCCAAGAGAAGTTAAGGTTCTATGACAGAAGAAAGGAAAAGGGACAAGCGCAGACCGCAGAGGTCCAGGTGTATGCTTTCCGGGACCTGGAATCTCTCCCTGCCATGTCCTGATGGGTAACGCTGAGCTCACATGTTCCACAACTGCAGGGGACACCATTCATGTCTCCATGTAGGTGAAATGTGCGACACAGAGCCCGAAGTCAGGAGGGCTGGATCAACACCAGGCAGCAGTCTGGGAAACAGTTTTCTAAGACTAGTCCTGTCCCAATGCATTTGTTAAACATGCTACCATGACATGTCCACTTCTGTAATTCCAGCACTTCCATAAGCCTTAGGAACATGACTTTCTAGGAGCCAGAGCTGATGAATGCGGCTTGATTACTATGCATTTGCGATGCAATTCCATTTCCTACTCATGGACACTTGGCACCAGTGTAGGAGTCACCTTTTGTTTAAGGAGAAGGTTATAAATAGGATTTCTCCATAAATTAACAGTGTGAGATGCAAGCCTTGGCAAAGTGATCACACAAGGGATTACAAACCCTTGAAATAATCACTAGTCTGGTCGAAAACCCAGCATAACAGCATGGCGATTAGTACCCTTTTTTCTCTTACAAAAATTACTTGATGCAACAATTTTACTTTCATGTTTATAAGCAGTTGCATGCTTTACCATTATTCTCCACAAGGGCTTCCTGACACTGCAGAGTTTTCTGCTCAGGGCTGCTGCCGAGTCATTATCTCACCTCTAGCAAAATTCTTAAATCTGATCAATACTATTTTACTTCAGGTGGATAGTAGGTGTTCAGTAAATACTACCTTTTCTCAAAAAGGAATAGTAAGTACAATGAGGAAAATGAAACAGGCAAATATATATAAATAAAATGTTTAAATACAAGGAAGTTTCAAGCAAGCTACTTTAGATATTGCTGAGGAGGTGGCACTGGTGAAGGGAGGCATCAGGGGTACAAAAGCAGGAGCTACACAAAGATATTACTATGCCAGGCAGAAGGAACAGCGAGTGCAAAGACCCCAAAACAAAAATGAATCTGGATGTTCAAAGAAATGCGAATCAAAACCACAAGATAGCACCGCACACCTGTCAGAATGGCTATTATCAAGAAGACAGGAAATAACCAGTGTTGGAGAGAAAGGAACCCTTATGCACTGCTGGTGGGAATATAAACTGGTTCAGCCACTATGGAAAAGAGTATGATGGTTCCTCAAAAAAAAAAAATTTTTTTTTTTTTTTAAATAAGAACTACCATATGACCCAGCAATCCCTTTTCTAGATATCTACTTGAAAAATGTGAAAACAGTATTTATCAAGATATACATACCCTTTTGTTCTCTGCAGCATTATACACTGTGGCCAAGACATGGAACCAACTGATGAAGTGTCCTTCAACCGATGAGTGGGTGAAGATGTGGTACATACACATATATGTTGCTCAGCCGTAAGAGATGATGAAATACTGCTATTTGCGACAGACAACATAGATGGATCTTCATAGTATCGAGCTAAGTGAAATGTGTCAATAGTAAAAGCCAAGAACCGTAGGATTTCCCTGATATGTGGGATATAAAACAGCAACCAATGAACACATAAAAACAGACTCGGACACAGACAACTGTATGGTGGTTATCAGAGGGGAAGAGGGTCGGGGAGGTTGAAGTAAGGCAAAGGGGGTCAAATATATGGTGAGGAAAGGAAACTAGACTTTATTCTGCTGGTGAGAATACAATGTAAGACATAAATGATGTATTATAAAACTGTATACCTAAAACTTATAGAATGCTATTAACCAATGTTACCCTAATACATTTAATTAAAAAAAGAATAGAAAGGAGGTTGATATGACTGACATATGGTAGGTATTAGAGGGAAAAATGAGAAAGATGGTATCTGAGAGGTAGACAGGGCATGTTATGCACACAAGCAGGGATTCCAGCAGATGCTAGTTCGTTCACTGTCTCTTCTCTGTGAAGTGGGTTTCTTGGCCAGGGACACCGTTCTCTACGTAAGACAAAGCAGGAAACATTCAAGTCCATGAAGGCTGATGTTGGCTGAGGTGTGAAAGGCAAGGACAGCAGATCCAAATTCAGAGTGACATCCCATTTCCATGAAAGGAAGTCAAGCTCTCCCCCATCCCCAGAAGGAAGTCCAATAGGCTGAGGCTGCTGGCCTTAGATGTGTTCTACATGGTTTTTCCCCCAGAAGCCAGCACAGACTCAAGAATTTGTGTCGGGCAGACAACCCCATAAGCACTTGGCTGCTTTGCTCTAATTCTCTGTGGATTTTTTAGGTCCGGTCCTCCAAATTCATTTGCAAAGCCCTTCCCTAAACTTTTATACCTATTTTCAACGTTGCTCTTTTCAAGTCTCTGACATATAGTCGGTGAATGGTCATAGAGCTGGACTCAGGTCATGTTTCCTCATGGTCAGAATACCTGATAAAAGGCATTGCTTGCAATCTGGCCTGATTCCCACTGAAACCCTGCCCTCTGCTGTCCAGGACACCTGCGGTAGGGGGTGCGGTACACAACAGTACACTTCCAGCTGGTAGTGCACAGCCTGTAAACCAGGCTTTTTTCATTCTCAGTTAACTGGCCAACAGCTGTCCCTGAGGACAAAGGGACAAACTGGTAGGGACAAAGTGTGGGAACTGCATAGTTAAAAGCACAGGCTGGGAAGAAATCTGCTCACACAAACCAGATGCCTGGAAATGTCAACTTTATGCATAGGTGGACTAGCATCTGGTGTCCCATGGTCTCCGACATCCAGGTGGCCTGTTGGAGCTGTTTCTGAAAAGAAAAAATAGTGATCTTCCTGAAGGGGTTCATGGCCTTGCTCCCACCCCCTGTGGGCTTCCATTGTGACTTTTCCGGAGAGGCTTGTTTCTGACTTCAGTAAGCGTCCCCATCTCGCAGACGCTGTGAGAGGTGCTGAGGAGCAGGGCTGCTTGGGTGGCAGCCTGGGCCTCCTAGAGGCTGTTACTGCGCGGACAGCTTTTTGGGTCGCCTAGTGAATAAACAAGTGCAAAACCCCTGGGCGCTGTGTGCTCTCTCAACCACAAGGCTCTGATTTTCTTAGTTGTAGCAATTTGTTCTTCACACTGGAGGGGCTATCTCAACACCTGCTAGGCCACTGTATCCCTGGGACTATTCCTAAGCAGTCAAGTGCCTTTACTTCCGTGAGATTCAGAATTCATTCTTTGGAATAAATACATGCGTCTTACCATGCATTATTGTATCTGGTGTTTCCAGCCCTCTATCAACACAGCGTGCTGACATGACATCCTCAGGGAGCAATGGCTGGAGGGAACCTCTATGGGGCAGGTTTAGAAAGCTTATTCCTGTCCCTGCCAGGTAAAAGCAAACTGCTAGCGGACTCTGCAAACCAAAATGGAAACCAAAATGGATAAAAAGGCGGTGGTTAGGCCCACAGTTACATGACAACCGCTAGAGGCTGTACTAAGCTCCTCCCACAGACCTTTTTGGTAACAGCAGCTTTAACCCGGAGCACCTACAGATGAAGCTGTAACGCAGTCTGCTGTCTGCTATCGTTCTCCAAGACCCATCAGTCTTTCTCCCTGGTCAAATGGAAGGACCACTCTACATCTGAGGATGTGACAGATGCTCATGCTTGTCTCTTTCTACCCTTTGATGGTTGCACTAGCTACTGTAATTGCTACCAAAGACATACCTCTGTGTCATCATTGCACAGCCCTTAAACCAAGGGTTCTGGTCCTGAGGGTTAACTCAGGTCTAAGAATTAAGAAGCTGTGATTTCTTAGCTTAAATTCAAGCAGCTGTTAACTAGACCTATAAAGTTGGCTTTAAAGAAAAATCGTATTAAAACCTAAGGTAGCTTCCTGTTGCTTTCATGACCTAAATACAGTAAGAGACTGCACGGATCAGACATTTTCCAATGACTGCCTTCCCACCTTCTCCCTCCCCATAAAGGACGCAGTTTTCTTCCAACGAGTGAACCTCCAACATGCCTGACCCAGAAAGAACAGCAAGCCAGGAGAGAACTTCTCATGGCTTGCAAGTCTCCCCTGGCAATCTATTCCTGAAGGCGTTAGAAAGTATCGTTTCAGGCCCTGGCACAGAAGCTCCCGAAGTGGCAGATGGACAGGGCCTATGAAATCCCAATCTAGCGCCAGCCAGCTAACAGCTTGGTCCTGCCCTACTGTGGTCCGTCAGCAAACTACAAGCAGTGGCCTAAAGTAGCACTGACTCCAGTATCTCCTGCAGGCACCAACTCAACCTGATCCAGAGAAGGGTACTCACTCGGGTTCTCACTGGGGCTGTGAGAAAACTTCCGTTTCCTGTGATTGAGGAAGACTGTCCTAAGAACTAGTGTGCTGTGTTTCCTTTCGGTTAGTAGTTCACAACCTTGGCTGCAATGGAATCATGGGGTTGGAACCCTCAAGAGATGCTGGTTTAAAAGCTCGAGCCTTGAAAGCTTAAAAATCGCTCAGGGTTTCACTGAATGCCGTGAGATTTGGGGACCATGGTTCTATTTTCTCCTTTAGGTTACCCAGTGTCCTTGAAAGCAACAGTTTGACTCCATAATCCTCGCATTCCTTTCCCATCGCCATTACCTTGTTTGTTCTATGGAGGCTGCTAACTGGTATCCAAGGACTTAACCCTGGGAGGATTGCGGGGCCTGGTAACTAAAACCAACACAATAGCTTGCTTTCCATCCAGAATGCAAAGGGATGTGGCACTGCCCTCCATCCTACCCACGCACAACCAGCGCCCAGGATCCCTCATGTCCCTGGAGGCCTTTTGCCTACAACCCATTTTCTGAAAACCAATCTAGTATTAAAGTGCTTCTGTTTGCATGCAACAGCAACAAGCATCAGTGGCCCTAGTTAATGTAAGGAAGTAAGAATAGATTGGGTGGACCCTGGGATGGTTCCCACATCCACACACACTGTGAGAGGTGAGAGAACCAAAGCTCAGGAAATAGGAAGTCTCTGAAAACTCTTCAGGGAGCCACCCTAAAAGCCATCAAGCTCTGATGACTCTTAACCTCTTTGTCTCTCCATTCAGGCTTCCCGTTTCCTCGGGAAAACCTGCTGGGCTGAGCTCAGGTTCAGGGCTTCCCACACCAATCAGCTGGGGTAGTGAGGCAGGGTGACGAAGCTCAGACATGGCCCCTGGGACAAGGGGCAACTATAAACCAGGCAGCCACCCCAACAGAGGTCGACTTCAGTTACCCATGTTTGTAAGCCTCTAGTCTGCAACCGATAAATGACAGAGTTAAAGGCAAAAGGACACAAAAGACACTGTTTAATCCAATAATTTTAATCAAGTTAATAGTAAGCAGTAAAAGTGCAATTACATGAAAAGCCCTGTATTGTACAAGTTTACACTTTTTCCATTGTCTTTATTTGTAAGGTGTTGAAGGTGGAACCCACTCTTGAATCTTCTTTCTAGTGGTGGAATAAGGTACATATTGATCGGGAGTGCCACTTGCATTGAATTTATGGTTTTTCCAAATGAATTTACGAGCAGTAGGTGGCTTTGTTGTTGGAGGATCATCAGTCATACAGTGAAGCCAACGGTGCCTTAAAGAGGGAAAAAAGACAGTCACGAAGAGGCAGAGTAGTGTGGTGGGAGGTGGAGCATTTTGTTGCTGGAGTTCAAATCTTAGCTCCATCACTAACTGAACTTTTCTATGCCTTAACTTTTCCATCTGAACATCTTCCTAAGGATAGTATAGTATTAAAGGGGATAATACACATAAAGCACCTAGAAAAATTCCTGTGTATAGTAGGTACTCAACAAATGTTAGCTATTATTATTATTATCCTTACTGTGTGTATTTCACCAAATCTAGGACACTATCAATTTTTTTTTGAAGAATTTATTTATTTTCAGAGAGAACAGAAGGGAGGGAGAAAGAGAGGGAGAGAAACATCAACGTGTGATTGCGTCTCACATGCCCCCAACTGGGGTCCTGGCCCACAACCCAGGCATGTGTCCGGACTGGGAATTGAACCAGTGATCTTTCGGTTCACAGTCCAGTGCTCAATCCACTGAGCCACACCAGCCAGGGAGGACACCATCAATTTTAAGATACACCATTATTTTATGTATCTCTAAGAAAGAAAATGCTACCAATTAAATAACACCATTGATTAGAATATGTACCCTAATTTTAGGTGTAAAAATACATTAAAATTGATGAACAGTAGCGCTACTATGGGACACTAGGGCTGACCCTGGAGCTGCCGAGTACTCAGGGTGCCCCGGCTGGTGCTGTTGTAGTTTGAAACCCAAGGCCGAAGGGGGAAGGGTCCTGCATGCATCTCAAATTCAAGCTTAAGTCTCACCACTGGAGAACATAAAATTCATTATCTTACATTTATCAGATCACAGCCCGAAGTTGACCAGTGTTTCAGCCTAATGTTTAACCATCCCATTTCAAAGGATATCTGCTAGGAGGCGTCAGAAATTGGGTCTAAAAAAGGAAGCTGGGTGCTTTCCTTAGAGTACACAGAGGAATGTCTAATGACAGAAAAAGGAAGAATCCACTTCCACAGGACCAAGAGTAAAACTGAGCAAGAAGCCAAGCTGAGTTTTATGGGGAAGGAAGGAGAAAGACAGTTCATCCTAGACACCTCAAGGCTCAGAGCTCCTAAGACAGCTAAGACCCTATGAAAAAGGGGAAGGAGGAGACAGGCAAAGACTTTTATGTATTGAGGTAAAAAAAAAATACTTTTTACCTCAATACATAAAATCTGAAAATGTTTATCCAGTAAGGCTACTGGCAAGTCAGGGCATGGAGTAAATAAACAATTTACTCTCATTGTGGCAGTAGAAGAACTGTAAGAAACAAAAAAATGTTAGTATCTGCTAGGCTGGCATAACCCTTCTGTTATAATTAGTATTACATAAAGGCAATGGAAATCGTATCTTTCAGATTTCCACACCAATGAGTTTTTGCAGAACAGGTTTTCAGCGGGGTCTTTTTATTCCAGTCCTGAGAGACATCAACGGACTAACAGCACAGCCCAGAAAGCTGCTGCAGCTGGCCTTGCGGGGGCGCCAGTTTTACATCACTGGTGTTTCTTCAAGGGCAAATACCAAGTTCCTTCAACTCGATGATAAAGTCAGTGAAAGTACAACTAAGGAGGCTGGCAGAAAGGCGAAGAGACAAACATTTATATTGAAAATATAATACATTTTGGGGAAAATTCAGAAACTGAAGTTGTATCAAATAATGGGAAGCAAAGATATTAAATCATGATTACAACACAACTCCAAATGGCAATAAATCCCCCAAGTGTTGGTCCCATTTCCAGTTGTGTAAGAGGAAAAAGTGTGTCAGAAAACAGGGTACGAAGACTAGTCCTTTCTTGGAAAATATACTCAGTTTGCGTGCAAAGTGCAAAATGAAGGGATTTATTTTAAAAATCACTGCAAATGAAAAATCTTTAAGGTTAGTATTAATAACAAAGATTAAAAATTTTTTCTGTTCAGAACATTCTCAGAAATAAAACATTACCAAATAATAGCAAATAACAAAAATATAGGCTGTTTTGAATCTTTCTTCTTTTTGGAAAATATACATTATTAATTTTGAGACTTACAACTGGTTTCTGACATAATGTTATGTTTCAGATGCTTTCACTTAACATCACTGAACGAGCCTAGGAATGCCTGAGTTTTTAGTTTAAAAAAAAAAAAAAAAAAGACTAAAGAAAACCTCCAGAATGTTTTTAAGGTAAAATAAGCATCACACTGCCCTGGCTGGGTGGGTAAGTTGGTTTGGTCCCTGTACACCAAAGGTGGTGGGTTTGATCACCACATTGATTCACTCTTTTCTCCCTAACCCCCCTCGGGAATCAATAAACATGCCCTTGGGTGAGGATTAAAAATAAACTCATCCCACTAAAACTATTGCTCCCTCCCACTTTAGTTTATGAAACACATGCTACATTATCACTTAGCCACTTATTTAACATTCCACACTTAAAAACTGAGAAGACAGAACTGAAATGACTTTCACAAGGTCCCACAGCACATTTGTCACAGACCTGAAGTTTGAACACAGCTCCCAATGGCTGAAGAGAGAACCCATTAATCAGCTAATTCAATTACAATCAACAGACGAAAACTGGGTTAGAGTTATGATAGCATCTAAGTATGTCAAAATTCCGAGATCTAACTCCAGAATGGGATTGCTAAATTTAACAAATTTAAAAAAGAAAAGATAGTTCATTACAAAACACCCAACTCAAACTCTGTTAGCTCAGTAACTACTGTTTTTAATTAAGTGCAATTTGAAATAAAATCCCAGTAGGGTCTGATAATTAAAAGAACCAGTGGAAAGTCTATCTAAGAAAATTTTGAAAACTCATAACCACCAGGAAGGCTGACATTACCAGACATTAAAATCTCAAAGATTAGAATGGCATAAAAACTGAGACAGAAGTATAATAGTAAACAACATTATTCCAGCAAACAGATTAAGTATATAAAAGGCAAGGCTGGCATTTCAAATTCTGGGGCAAAATAAACATTTCTCAACACATTATGCTAGGATAATTAATTTTGTTGAAAAAAAAAAATCAAGTTATATTTCCCAAGCCAAATATCAAAATAAATTATGGGTACATTAATAATGCCCAGATATAATATGGGTGAATATTAATACTCATAACACATATTGATATTTACAGAACACGAAGGACCATTTCTAAGCTTAATGTCAAAGGCAAAAAGCCATAAAGAAAATAAATAGTAATTTTACTACATAAAAGTGAAAATGTCATAAATGTCTGAAAACTCTGAAAACAAGATTAAAGGATAAAAGAAACAGGCAAAAATATTTGAAATATACAGAAAAGTAATTAATCTATCATTACGAATCAGAACGAAAATGTCAAATGCCCAATACAGAATGGATGGAAGACAGTAAAACTTACAAAGCAGGTATGTATCCCCCTGCAGGCAACAACTTTACTTAGGAGTCACCTCATAAGTGAAGCTGGGAGGTAAATGCATGTGCGCAGGTATCCTGACCAAAGCTTTGTTTGTAACAGTGAAAAAAAAATGCACACAACAAAGCCAAGCATAATAGGAAACTTAAATAACAGAAAGATGAAACATCACCATAAATTATGTTACAGAGAATATTTTATGACTCGAGAATATGTTTACAATACGTCAAGTTTAAAAGGTAGGTTATTTAGTTGATTTGCTTAATAATACTCAGGTAGCATTTATAAGTCATGGGCACCATTCTAAACACTGTACAAATATTAATCCTTTTAACAACAACTCTATGGGACAGGCATTATTATCCCAATTTAATATATGAGAAACCTAGGACATAAGAGTTCAAGTAACTTACCCAAGGTGCAACTAGGATTCAAACCCCACCTACTTCTTAAAAAATTTTCTTGTATTAAAAATAAAAACAAAAGGAGCCCTGGCTGGTAGCACAGTGGATAAGGCTCCAGCCTGTGAACCCAAAGGTCACAGGTTCGATTCCCCAGCCAGGGCACATAACCAGGTTGCAAACCAGGTCTCTAGTTAGGTCTGTGGCTGGAGGCAGGTGAAACGCAACCATACAAGGATGTCTCTCTCCCTCTCTGCCTCTCTCCCTTTCCCTCTTTCTAAAATAATGAAATAAAATCTTTAAAACAAAAACAAAAGGATACATATGCATTGAAAGAGATCACAAGAATATATATTTAATGTAAATAATGGTTTGTCTCGGTGGGGGAGGATAATACTTTTATTTGCTTTGTGAATTTTCGTTATTTTTCTGAGTTTTCTGTAATGGACATGAACTAAGTTACAGAAAGAAAAAAAGCTATTAAAAAGAAAAGTCCTTCTAATTCAAATCAACTAGAGATGGATTTAAAACCAAGTTCAAGTCTTCTGTCAATTAAAACAATTTTTTAAAAAGATTTTATTTATTATTTTTAGAGAGAGGGTAAGAGAGGGAGAGAGACATCAATGTGTGGTTGCCTTTCACCTGCCTCCAGCTACAGACCTGGCTGGAGACCTGGCTTGCAACCTGGTTATGTGTCCTGACTAGGAATAGAACCAGCAACCTTTGGGTTAGCAGGCCAGCACCTTATCCACTGCCCTACCAGCCAGGGCTTTAACACAGATTATAAAGTAACACTCTGTAACAGATGAAAGTCTACTTAAACATGTACTTCATAATTTCTTAGTACACAGCCTCTTAATATTCTGACTTTCTGGAGCAGAAAATAAATATGAGGAAGGATCTGTTTTGAAAAGAATCTTGTAACCCACTTTCTAAGAACCCTTATTTCAATTCAATTAAAAGAGCATTTAAAGGGGATGGATGTAATACAACAATAAAAAAAAAAAAAAAAAAAAAAAAAAAAAAAAAAAAAAAAAAAAAAAAAAAAAAAAAAAAAAAAGGGCATTTAACAGGACTCTCACCTATTACCAAAAACGACCAAATTAAGCAGCTACACCAAGAGGGAGGAAACCTTCCCCGCCACTGAGAGATGGCAATTTATTTAGGGGAGTAATATTTTAAAAGACTAAAACAAATGATGCAGTGGGACAAGGTATTAAAAGAGACAGGTGGAAGTAAAAATGGAATTTAAAAGGTAAATCTAGCTTTAAATTTATATAAAAGCTACAAAAGGAGTGACAGACATATCCTTTTTGGATCAAGCTAGAAGTGAAAAAAAAAAAACAAACATCACATCCTAATAGCAAAATAATGGTTGTTTCAAGTAAAATAGTATATCCACATTCATTGCACAAATGTTTATTGGGCAACTACTATGTGCTAGATACTGTTTTAGGCTCCAGCAACACAGCAGTGAACAAAGTTCTTACTGACAAGAAGCAAGGTAGTTGGGAAAATAATAAATTAATACACAATAAAAACCAGGCAGAGATCAGTGCCAAAAAGGAAACATGAGCACAGCGGAAGGGGACACAGTGTGAGAGAACAGGTTTCTTAACCAGGGTGGTCTGGAGCAGGCACTTGCATGAAGTGCAGGCATGAGCCAACACCACATCTGGGGAAACAGCACAAGATGAGACCGGAGTGTGCTCACTGTTCAAGGAGAAGTGAGAGGCCCAGGTGGCTAAGTCAAAGGTCAGCGAGACAGTGAACAGGACAGTGTATGGCGCACCTTGGCAGGGCCGAGATCACCGAAGGTCTTGCAGACCATGTAAGGAGCTGGGTTGCTCTTGTTTGTTTTTAATATTACTTATTTATTTTAGAGAGATGGGAAGGGAGGGATAAAGAGAGCGAGTGAAACATCCATGTGCAAGAGATACATCAATTGGATGCCTCTCACACGCCCACAACCCAGGCATATACCCTGACTGGGAATCAAACAGGTGACCTTTCAGTTTGCAGGCCAGCATTTGATCCACTGAACCACACCAGCCAGGGCAGGAGGTGGGGTTTTAATTCTCACTATCATGAAAAGTCAGTGCATAGTTCTGAGCAGATTTGGTATCTGATTGATATTTTGAAATAATCACCCTGATCGGTCAGTTTGTAAAGAATACTGGTTGTTCTGCAGGAATGGAATCAGACCAGTTGGGCGGTGGTGCTGGAAGTCCAGGCAAGGGATAAGTGTGGTTTGGATCAGGGCAATAGTCACACTGGTAGTGATCCTGCTTCTCTACACAAGCTTCTAAAACAAACAAAAAGACCCTGATCAATGCAAATAGCTGATCTTTCTATATCCACTGGTAACCGTGGATTACCAATGGAAAACAGAAAATGGTACAGGCATTTAGTGAAAAAACAATATGCGTATAAGGGTGCCTGTGTTGTTCAAGGGTCCACTGTATAAACCCCAAGAGAGTAAGGATGCTTCTATGACATTCCTGCCGAACAGCTTAGTCTGAATCTAGTCATGAGGAAACGCTGGACAAACCCACACTTGTTGGGGTCCCCCTTGGTAGGTGTTGGTGCATGGAGCCCTGTGCAGGCCAGGTCAAGCCTGTAAGACCTGACAAAGCTGGGTGCACACAGGCCCCTATGCTCCAAGGGGCGCCCCAAGTATGAATCTGGCCTTGGGAATATTCCGTACATCCTTTGAAGTCTGCCCTGTGACCTAAACTTCCCTGACTTGTGCAGGTCTAACAGACCATAGCCTGAAGCAGATGGTCTCATTCCTTCCATAGTTATCTAAACTTAACAGCTCCCTTTCTTTTGCATACTCTTCTGTGTTAATGATCTGTGGTGTGTAGTGCACCCCCAACCTTGTGTCATCAACAGAAACCTTTGGGGGTGGGCCATTGAGGCCTTTGTCAAACAGACAAAGGTTTGTCAACCTTCTCTCCCCTAGCACTAGCTGCCTGGGAAGGTTCATTTCATCTGTGGCACCAGGGGATCTCTGTGGGTTGGGGTCCCCCTCCACACACTGAGGAACATTCTATAACATAACTGGCCTGTACTTTCCAAAATGACGTGGTCATAAAAAGCAAGGAAAAGCTGAGGAACCAATACCAGGTGAAGGAGACTGCAGAGACATAATATGCATATGAATTCATGATTAGAGTCTATTGCCACCAAGGTGTCAAGGTGTCTGAGGTTTACACAGTAGTGGTGGGGCATTGGGGACTTCCTGATTTTGATGATTATACTATGGTTAGGGAGCAGAATGTCTTTATTTGCAGGAATTACACATTAAATTGTTCAGGAGTGATAGGGCATCATCATTTTGGCAACTTAATTTGAAATATCTCAAATACTGGTAACTTTACAATGGAAGTGAATACTCTGAGATTATCCCAGTTGCTACTCACAAGAGCCCAAAATTATTTCTGAGGATCAGGTTTAACTAAAATAAAATGCCACTTAACCTGATCCAGGTATTTTTAGTTTTTCTTGGTGAAACGTTCTAGACTAACTATAACGAACCTTCAGTTTATTGTGTATCAACTGAATGGCATTATTTCAGCAACCCATGGAATAGAGAACAGTACTTTGTTTTGAGTTATTTAATATAAAATTTAGTAACTCAGTAAAAACATTTAGAATTTCATTTCAAAATGGTTACATCACAAAATCATAGTTTTCAGAGGTCTAAGAATTTGGGGGCTTTCATTTTACATGTGAGAAAACTAAGCCCCAGAATTATCAACGTGCCAAGTTAAGATCAGAGCCAGGATATTTCTGGCCTTTCCCTATACTCTCATAGCCAGGTGATGCTGTAGCATACTGTCTTTCCCCAAAGACAGCCACCCCACTACATATTCCAACATATAATGTGATGTTACTACACCTCCATCAAGAGATAGGGTTTATGTTCCCTCCTATTAAACTTGGGCCCAGTTTTCCAATTGCCTTGACCAACAAAACGCGAAATTGACACTGGATGATTTCCAAGACTAAGCTGGATGAGGCATTACGGTTTCTGTTCGTCTCTTTCTTTTTCTCTCAGAGCACTTGACGGAGGAAGCCCCAGCTCTGTCCCCAGCTGACAGCCGACACCAGCTTTCAGATACTGAATGAACAAGTCTCCAGATGATTCCAGCATCTGGCCTTTGAATCTTCCACCTGAGGCCTAACATCTTGCAGAGATAAGCCAACCAGGATGTGTCTTGTCTAAACTCATGACCCATAAAACTACGAGATATGTAACTGAGATTGAGGCTTTCAGAATACCATTTACTGACTTATAAATAAGTAAGCTATTCAGTAAGTATTTATGTAATAAAACAAACATTGCCAAGCCAAAAAAATAGAATGCTCACTCAGCTTACCATTCAGGGGGCACCATGCTTCCATCTACATCCCAGAACGTGTTTTTGCCATTCATTTCAGTAGTGTACACAACCCATCGGTGACGGGCTGCATAGGAAGATCAACAGTGAGAAAGATGTGAGAAAATAAAGACAAACTTAAAAAAAACACAAAACATAATCAAGTAATATCAAAAAGATAATTTTTAAAATTAAGATAAGACTTCCATGTTCTTATACGAGAGAAGCATGAGAGAAGTAGCAGTCTGTGTAACAGTGAAGGCAAGCCAGGAAGTGTATGCAAACTTTTATCAACATTCTTGCAGCTGCCACAGCAAAACTCCTGCACAGGGACTAACACCTACCCTGTGACAGACCAGCAGTGGATTACGCACTGGGTTTGGATGGCGGAGGACGCAAGAAAGAGAGAAGAGACAAAGTTGGGGTCGGGAGGCTCACCCAGGCCGCGAGTCCCGTTTATTAATCACACTAAGCTCATATGCAGGTATTACTGGCAACTGCTCAACTGAAACCAGGAAGCTAAGCTAGCTGCAGAGAACAAAGCATAGCACACTCTCTGCTTTCCATGCTTCATGGGCTACGGGGTAAACACGCTGGGCTGACTCCCTATACATGGTGTCCGTTCCGGGTCCACCTGGCACTAGGGTTGGCCTTGCCAAACACCCGTTTCTGCTAGCTGGGCCTTGCCAAGCAGACTCGCAGTCCCTAACACTACTCTGTGGGTGGAGCTCTGACCTTTCCCACCGTGGGAAACCCTTGCTTCCACCCCAGCCAAGAAAGTAGTGGAGAGGGTAGAGGAATGTGTTTCCAGCCAGTCAAGGTAGTCAAGAGAGTAAGTGCTCCTCCTGAAAATGGGGCAGGAGAAATGTATTCACAACAATCATGCTTGAATTATGTTTCCATATAAATATTTTTCAATGACCACCAGAGACCCTTTCAGAAATTGATTATACGTAATAAGCAAACTGTATTAGAGTAAGTAGGACAGTTCATGTTGTCAAAATACAGTAACAGGGTTGTATTTCTAACACATTTCTATGGAGCAGCTGGAGGCCTAACCACAATTTACAAGACTGTTTCTACTGCGTCCTTAAGATGGGCAAAGACCTGTATTCCAATCAAGACTGTGTCACTTATCATCAGTGAATATTAGGCAACTTTTATGAGCCTCCATTTCCTTATCTATTAAAAGTGAATGATTTATACCTACATCTTAAGGTTGACGTGAAAAACTAAATATCACACACATACACCTAATTTAGCATCAGACATGCAAGTGCGTAATAAATATGAATTCCTTCTACTGCTTGCTCACCGTCTTTACCCCACAAATGGGTTTAAACCAATAAGCAAAAGGTAATCTGCATTTGCTTTAGACTTTCCCTAGGTAAACACATAGTTAACAACTTTCAACTAATACAATTTAAACATAACCACATCTATTTAAAGAAATAAAGATTTTAATCAGGATTTGCTTCTTTTATTAGAGAAATCAATCTTGAGAATAAGTAACTAAAAGTAAATTATAGAAAAAAGAAAGAAGATAACAAATGGAAGCATATACTGCTTATAGATAAGAATGATCATCATTAAAATATCCATATCACAAAGCAACCCATAGACTCAATGCAATCCTTGTCAAAATATGGCATATTTCACAGAACTAGAATAACCCAAGATTTTATGTATACTGCAAAAACACCTAAATAATCTCAGCAATGCTGAGAAAGAAGGGCAAAATTGGGGGTATCACGCTACCTAATATCAAACTGCACTACAAGTCCATAGTAATTAAAAACAGCATGGTACTGCTCCCAACCGTTGTGACTCAGTTGGTTGGGCATCTTCCTACGAAGTGAAAGGTTGCTAGTTCGATTCCCAGTCAGGGCATATGCTTGGGTTGTGGGTCTGGTCCCCAATCAGGGTGTGTATGAGAAGCAACCAACAAATGTTTCTCTTTATCATCAATGTTTCTCTCCCTCTCTTTCTCCCTCCCTCCCTATCTCTCTAAAAATAAATAAATACATCTTTAAAAAACAAAACAAAACAGCATGATACTATCATAAAAAGATATATCTGTATCAGTGAAACAGAATAGAAAGCCCAGAAATAAATCCCTACCTATATATTCAATTAATATTTGACAAAGGAGACAAAAATGTACAATTGAGTAAAGACAGTGTATTTAATAAATGATGCTAGGAAACTTGGACAAATGCATGCCGAAAAAAAAAAAAAAATCTAGACCATCTTTTTACACCATAAACAAGTAGAGACTCAAAGTTATTTAAAGACTTAAATGTAACACTCAAAACCATTAATATCGTAGAGGAAAACATAGGCAGTAAAACCTCTTGACATTTCTTTCTCTCTCTCTCTCTCTCTTTTTTTACATTTCTCTTAGCAATATTTTTTCTGATACATCTCCTTGGGCAAAGGAAACAAAAGAAATAATAAACAAATGAGATTACATCAAATTTAAAAATTTTTGCATAGCAAAGGAAATCATCAAAAAATACCTCCACAGAGCACCAACTTACTAAATGAGAACTGTAGTTGCCAATAATACATCTGATAAAGGGTTAATATTCCAATTTTATGAAAAACTCATACTACTCAACAAAAAGAAAAAGTTGAAGGCAATCTAAATGTCTATCAATAGTAAAATGTTTGAAAATATAATGGTTCTTTCATAGAGTGGAATTTTGTGTTGCTAGTAAAAAGAATGCTGTGAAAAAAAATTAAGAAAACATAAATATCCAAACAACAACAAAAAAGAATGCTGTAGATACATCCAACTAATGAAAAAATGGTCATGGTTTCTATGTAAAAATACTTCCGTTTATAAACAACATGCATAGCATAATCCCATGAAATAAAAAAGTATGTGGCTTTATAACGGATTAAAGAAGCTCCTTATTATGAAAATCAGTCAAATTAAGTCTCAAGTTTACTCCCATTGTTCATACCAAAAAATATGCACTCACCAAAAAACTGCTTGTTGTCTTCATAGTATTTGTTTCCATATTTGTCTTCACCCACTAATGTACCAACCTTCACATCATTTACCCTGTGAATTTCCAAAAGACTTTTTAGAATTCTTTGTTCAAAACAAATACAAATAAAGCGAGAATACCAACTTTCATCAACAAAGGCAATCAGGAAAATAGAGATGCTTCGGGATAATCACTAGTAGCCTTCATCTCCAGGCTCACACCACCCACTGTTGAAGTTTCAGCTTTCAGGTAGGTCACAGTTCTAGAATACCTGCTCCTGTTGCCCCCAGTACCACGTAGACAGCGCAAGAAAAGATGTACGGACCCAATTTATATGTTTAAATTACACTAAATATATAGATGCAAATTACAAAATTACTTTTATCCACTATCAGGGCACTGGAGTTAGCAAAACCTTCAGGAAATCAGGAATCATATCATAAAATGATATGAATGTCCTTCCTGGCTTTCATTCAACTGGATTTTCAATTGGCTTCCAGGGACGAAGCCGCTAGTCGGATTCTACGAATGTCCGGACTATAGGGGACCATTATGATCACCTTGTTCCACGCCTTATGGTACAGAAAGAAAAGAAAAGTCAATGAAAGGTGATAAACGGCTCCCAAGGTCACACAGCGGGTGTTTGACAACGCTCATTCCTCTCCAGGAAGCAGGGCACGGTGCAGGCCCGTTGCCCTCGCCTCCACACCACAGCTCTGTCTCTGCAGCTGGCTTTCGTCCTGTTGCCGTGAGACCCCTGGAAAGAGACTTCGGCCCGCGGCGCAGAAAGAGATTGGCTCCGTTGGCCTTGACCAGAGCTGCAGTTTCTCCAGGGTGACCCAAGCCTGAGCCCCTTTCCAAGAACCCAGCTTGGGCAAGTCCAGCCCAGAGGCCAAGATCATGACTCTGGCCACCTGCCTACCTGAATAACATTCGTAGGTAGCCACGGAGGCCACCGTGGCCGCTGACCTGCTGCAGCCCCCGTCTCAAGACCTGCACGTACTCCATCTTGCCCTGCAGGCCCCGCCTTTCGGGTGCGCAGTTCAAAAGGCACCCAGAGGAAACACGCACTCGGCTGCACGGAGCCGAGCACAAAAGTTCCGCCCGCCCCAGTGAAACCTGAGGTGTCCTGCACGTGCGCAGACCCAGAGCTCCCCTGAGTGGTCACTTCTCGACTTCCCAAGCAGTTGGCGGTTGGTTTCCTTGGGAAGCAAAGGTGCCATCAACTTTTACTGGCTCTCTTAAGTTGCATTCAGAAGGTGGGACACGGGATGGAAAACTCACCTTAACTAGGCTTCCCAGATGGAAGGTTCTTCCCTTGGGGACCTCAGTCTCCTTTTCTCGAAAATGAGAAATTTAGCAGTGAGCATCCTTCACCTGTTCTCATCCTTTGCTCTTCCAAACTCTAGTCAACGTAGTTCTTTCAAAAGATGAAGGTTTTTAGGATTTATCCTCAAGTTTTAACTGCAAGCTTTCTGAGTTTAAAAACTGGAACAATATTCCTTGAAAGGATCAAGTAATATGACTAGATCCAGGGAAGGGATTTAATTTTATGATACTAAATCTTCAACCCCAAAGGAAAAACTTGAAAACATCAGGGACAAATTTTCCTACTCTTATCAATTGCTCAAACTTATGTTACATTTGAATTTGCTTTATGTTGAATTGTGACTTTCATGCATTTTGTTTTCCTATTTAAAAAAAAAGGTCCATCTGAAATATTTCTATACCTGTGTATCTAAGAACTCATTAAAAAACATTATCATCTCACTTTAAGGTAATAGTTCCTTTGTATTAAATACTCAGAGGGCTGTTCAAAATTCCCCAATAGTCTCAATATTATTTTTCCAAATGAAGTCGATATTTTGTTTGATTTTCACTTAAATTTTGAGGGGGAACCCCCCCAAAACCTGAAACTTATAAAAAATTTGTGCTTATTCTCAAAGTACTCTCCATTTGATTCAATACATCTATCAAGATGCTTTTTCACTGCTCAAAACAGTTTTTGAACTCATTGATTTTGATGCTTTTTAGCACTTGTTGATTTTTGTTTCACCTCTTCCACATCAGCAAAACAATTCCCTTTAGGGTGGAGCATGGGGGTCATGAAGCTTTTGGTCAAAAACTGAACACTCAGCTGGTGTGGGCAGGTGCATAATCACAAAGTGAGTAAATGCTTGCAAATCTTCCAAAGAACAAAACATCCCACTGAAGCTGAACACAGTATCTCACAATGCCAACTGGTACACTGATAACAGATGGGTATCTAGCTCACCTAGCTGGGAAAGCCTGTACTACAATGGGCCCATACTCCAGAAGATCATTCATTTTGGGGGATGCCCCCTCTCGTAGTCTATGATTTCTCCCATTCTCCATTCCTTTTGTCCTTCCAATTTATTTGATGGATGAGCAATTCCCCCTGTCGTTTCCCTTCTGGATCTTGTGCCCCTGTGTTCTTCCATCCCATGATCAGATTGGTGAGTTTTTTAAAATATTTCCTTCCTAATGGAAGCACACATGGAGTCTGCTTGTTTCACTTTTTTTGTGATTTTAGCAGCCACTGATGGGCATTGACTATGTAGTAATTCCCTAACCTCCTTAAAATTGTTTGTCCTTATTTTACTTGAAATTTTTAATTGAGACTGAGTCACATGCAGTTGTCAGGTACAGGAGATCCTATCCTGCTTATACTTTTCCGTTTCTCTTAATGGGGTAACATTTTGCAAACTACTATCATCACAACCAGGACACTGACATTAGTACAATCCACTAAGCTTATTCAATGTCTCCAGTTTTACTTGTACCTGCTTGTGTGCACATTTAGTTCTATACAATTTTATCACATGTAAGTTCCTGTATATCACGAGTCAAGATACTGAACATTCTATCATAAGGATCTCTACTGCCTTTTTAATAACCATACACCCTTCTCTCCCTTCTACACCTCTCACCCATCTCCTGATTTGATTCTCCAATTATTTCCAGAGAGAGGGAAAGGAAGAGAGGAAGAGAGAGAGAGAGACATCAATGTATGGTTGCCTTTCACCTGCCTCCAACTACGAACCTGGCTGGAGATCTGGCTTGCAACCTGGTTATGTACCCTGGCTGGGAATCGAACCAGTGACCTTCAGGTTCGCAGGCTGGCGCCTATCTACTGAACCACCAGCCAGGGCCCCAGTCAGTTTTTAAAGAGCATTAACCTTACTTGAAAAGGAGGGAAAAAAAGAAAGTGGTCCCCAAGTATAGAGAAAGATAGTTTAATGATTCTGTACACAGACTAGCAATCAATCCTTTCTTTTCTATGTCCCAAGCATCGTCTCTGTATATGAGCACCTGGGTCCTCCAGATACTGAGCATCTTTTCTGAACACTGCAAGATACACTGGCTTCCCTCACCGCGTTACCTTTTTCAGGCACTGATTAGACCTGACTTGATTCTGGTACTACTAAGTCAGTCATTCTCTACCTGGATTTTGATTTCCAAAAACTTACTGAACTCTCTTTTCCTTTAATTTCTTCTCTTCTGCTTTGTCATTGTATGGTTACACTTAACTGTCATTTTACTGATATTTCAGTAGAGGGAAAAGTATTAGTCATTTGTAACATTTAGCTAGAAGTTTTCAAACTGAATTACAATAATCCTAAAAAATTGATACAAAAATGTTTTCTGAAGTTTTCCCTTCCTGGAAGTACTTTAATAAATCTTACTAGAATTTTCTTAACAATGTCATAAACAAACAAAAGGATAACTCTCTGAAATCAAGTATACCATCAGGAAACAGAAATTTGTAGTGCAGGTCACATTTTAATATAGTTTTAAAAACACTTCCAAATATAACTACACATTTAATCAGGAAAAATACTTGCAAGAACCATTTAGTACATTATTTTTAAATCCTTGGCTTACTTCTTAAGTTTATAAAGGTATAAACCTACTGATTTTACCAGTAGTGTATTTCATAGTAAATGTAGTTTTTCCCAGTTGATATTATAAATAAACTTATTGACAAAAATCATGTTTTAAAAAGGGAAAAACGTTTCCCTTAATAAGCTGGTAGAATGTAAGTTGATACTTTTAAACTTTAGATTTATTATAAAGTACTAATTAGTAAAACCCACTGTCTCCCCCTAAATTTAACTTCTCTTCTATGGCAAAAAAATCTTTATAAAAAGTGTACTCTGAGGGCAATGAAATCTCCATATTTGTTTAAAAAAAAATTAACGAATAGACACCAAAATAATTCATCATAAAATCAGAGCAAAGAAATATTTAACAGTATCAGGCTTGCTAAGAAAAACATTATTGTGGAAGACATTCAACGAGTTTAAAATGCTTTTGTAGTAATAACAAGGCTTTAGGCTGATGCTCATACTAAAATAGCCCTCCCCCCTTCACAGTGAAAAAAAAATCAGTGCATATTCCTTTATATATTAAACTTTAAAAAAATTTTAAGAATGATCAACTGCTTTAAAATCTGTTTTATTTACCTTGAAAACAGACTAGCTATGATAATCCCATTATTTAACAAACTGTATTTCTAATGACCTAAAAGAAATTGGCCAACACCCACAGAAAGGTCAGGAACCTTATTATTAATGTAGATCAAAAAAGAGGGAGAGGATGGATACTTTTTGTGGAATGGAAGAGCAACACTTTAATATCTATCTTGCAATACTGAAACATTTTGGGCTCGATCAGTCTGTACTACTTTTAAAACACAGCAGTAAGCCAAAAATATTAAAATATGAACTCTATCTTACTCTCAAAATCCACTCTCTTCTATATATGTAAATAAAAAGTGCTTGTAACTAATAATATACACCACTAAAATAGTCAACTCTTAAGATCACCTAAGTGACCTATGTCTCATTGCCGGCAATGAGAATGACATATGCTAAGGGTACCATAATATTTACATTAAGACAAAAAAATATATATTCAATAATTATTTCCTCTGGCTCTAATGTTATCATTACACCATTATGCATAAAATAATTTTTTGACATAGTAATTAAAACTGATTATTGAAAAGTAAAATACAAGGACTTCCTCAGAGATTTCTGACAAGTGTTTCTACTAGTTCATAATGAAATTAAACATGAATAGAACACAGTTCTGAAAAAAGGACTAATTTATTTGTTTTACCAAATAAAATAAGATATAATGAGAGCTCTTAGTTTAGATAGCTAAAAGGCAACGGCTTTAGGTATCATCTTAACTAAGAATAAATTCATAGTATTTATTCATTTAAATAAGACAGGCAGGGAAATTCTAATCCCTGCTGCCTCCAAGTCACTTTGGAAATTCTTAAGAAAGTCAAAATAAAAATACTTTGGTGTTCAGTTATTCTTTAAAGTCAAATTTCCAGGTGCCCTGGAAACAACTGAGTTCATTTTGGTGTCTTCTTGTGTGCTGTCTGAGAAAGAACAGTAATTTTACACTGAGCTCCCAGCTTTCAAATGCTGTGACCAATTATTTGTGAGTTATAATCTGCAGGTTCCATTTTCAAAATATGGGGGATAACACTGTCAATTCGTACGTTGCCAATGAGACCTTTGAAAAACAATTCTTCAGTGATGGTGGCGTTCATCAATCTCAAAGCTGGCAATCTCAGTAGTAGTCTGGACAGCCTAAAAAGAAAGAAGGTGGGGGGAACAGGGTTATAAATCAAAGAGAGGCTTATAGAAAAATGACTGATTTCTGCATGTACATTGTTTGCTGCCTCATTTAATAAAGGTCTAATTTTCAAAGTTAAAATAAAAATAGTATTCAAGCCTTAAGAGTGTATGATAATCAATGGGATGTAAATGCAGTCTAACAGACTTGATAGTTCAGCGTTGCTCTTAACTGCTACACTGTTAAATGTTAAACCATGGTTCACTTACACATTTAAGAATGGCTTAGAAGCTCATTGGAGGTTTTAAGAACAGCTATATTTTGTGTTATTAGGACATGCATGGCTTAATGGTAATAGTTTTCTTGATTTTCCTTTACAAAAATCTTCTGAGAATGGTAAAGCAGGCAATAGTTGTTATTACTGGGAAAAGCACAGAATATGGAATCAAGATCACTGGATTCAAATCTTGATTCAGCTACCCCCTAACTATATGAATACATGTAAGTCACTCCCTCTCTCTCACGGTGCTTTTGTAAAAATTAAGAAAATGACTTCTGCAGTTTCTGTGCTAGTGAGGTTCTCAAATTTTGGCAGAATGTTTTTTTATATGAAAGTACGTTATACATTAAAAACTGCTATCCAAACATAATTTATTATTTTTATGTAACTAGGAATGTAAGAAATTTAGGAAAAAATCCAGACATCAAAGTAACTGAAACCTAATGGAACAGAAGTCAGTAAACAGTTGTACATCTAAAGAAAAATATTTAACACTGTATTTATTTTATAATGAGGCATAAAATAACTTTAGAAACTGTGAGAAAGAGGGATTAAGTAAGTGACTTACCATGCATTCATATAGTTAGGGGGTAGCTGAATCAAGATTTGGGTGCTATTGTCAGACTACCCTGGTTTAGTCAGGCTGTGCGATGTTATTGTGTGACCTTGGACAAGTTATTTAATCCCTGTGCTCAAGTCTCCTCTATATAAACTATAAGAACTGGATGAAGTATTACATGTAAAGTACTTAAAATAATGCACAGTACTTTTAATAGCATTAGCTATTTCAAAGGTCAAGGTTGACTGGAACATTTTAATTACTCTTGGGATAGAAAATAATGAAATTAACAGATTCACAAAAAAGTTTTACGATTAATTAAATAGTATTTAACTTTTAGATACCTGTAAGTGTCATCTGGATATGTTCTGGTTATATAATCCTGAAATTCCACATAAGCCTTTTCCTGAAATTTCTCGATCTGTTCCATGTTTTCTAGGCCTGGATGATCTGAAACATGAAATAATATATTATTACTCTAATTCTGAATGTTCGTTTAATAAAGCACCTGGGGTGGAGATGGGAACAGAGTGAGAAGAACAGTGTGATCAAAAATAGAGCTTCATCATATGTGTGGCTCTGTCCATGAATGTTACTAAACACCGGTCACTGTACTTTAAACCCTTAAAACTATTTTATCTCATATACACATTCTCATATCTAATAAAATAAATAATACCAAAAGGTTCTACTAAAATAGGTAATATTTTAGTTTATCCCAAAAGTGGTAGAAGGAATTTTGCTTTTAACAGGAATAAAAAAAGAAAATGACATAGCTTAATTAAAAAGGTATTTTTAATCCAATGAAATATTTTCAGATATTCTATACTGTAATTTTTTATTAAAACCCCCCACTATTATTAAGGAAAAAAACATTAATGATGAACATCATCTTTATTAGGAAAATTGTAACATAAAAATATGAAATACAGTGACATTCCAATTTCACAAAAATGGAATTATTATAAAAGAACTTCATAAAAATAGTGCCTAACTTAAGAAATATTTAAAAATATGGAAAGCTCTTTGTTGTCTGGAGAATAAAAAAAGTAATGAATAGAAAATATTTGGAATACTTAATAAAATAAAATTATATCACTCCTAACTTCAATCTACGTTCTTTTAATTTTAAGGAAAAGCACCCCTGGCTGGTAGCACAGTGGTTAAGGTGCCGGCCTGCGAACCCAAAGGTCGCAGGTTCGATTCCCCAGCCAGGGCACATAACCAGGTTGCAAACCAGGTCTCCAGTCAGGTCTGTGGCTGGAAGCAGGTGAAAGGCAACAATACATTGATGTCTCTCTCCCTCTCTGCCTCTCTCCCTTCCCTTCTTTCTAGAAATAATGAAATAAACTCTTAAAAAAAAAAAAAAATTTAAAGGAAAAGCAAGACAGCAAATTGGTTGTAATAAAAATGAAGCAGCCCTGGCTGGTAGCACAGTGGTTAAGGCACCAGCCTGTGAACCCAAAGGTCGCAGGTTCAATTCCCCAGCCAGGGCACATAACCAGGTTGCAAACCAGGTCTCCAGTCAGGTCTGTGGCTGGAGGCACGGAAAATGCAACCATACATTGAAAAGAGAAAAAAAACAAAACAAAAAAAACAAACAAAAAAATGAAGATGCATGTTTACTGACTTTTATGAAACAGTACAAAAAAAAAAAGCTTTAATTTTCTTACTGGTGGTATTAACGGGGATAGGATAGTTTTTCTAAGACAATTTTGGCAGTAATAGAAATACCTGCCAAAATTAAAAATATAGAGCCTAACAGAATAATTTTTCTTATTCTGTAATTGATCACTGAACTTACTGGTATTTTACATGTAAAACTTAGAAACTGGCAGGAAAATAAGAGACCCTTTTCTCTATTTGTTGGTAACTCTTAATAAGATGTTTGAAAATTTACCATATTAAAAAAAAAAAAGAAAAAAAAATTTATCATATTAATACAACACTCATACCTTATTTTGCCTTTTAACTAGCAAAATATAGTTAAAAATTCAAATGCTGATGTACCAAGAGAACTAAAAGGTCAATGATGTTACTACTAATTTCAACTTTTCTTTTCACACCCAGATAAATGCCTTATATTCATAAAATTCACCAATTCAAAGTGTACAACACAGTGGTTTAAAATTATTCACAGAACTATGCAACCATCACCACAAGCTAACTTTAGAACATTCTTGTCACTCCAAAAGAACTCTGTACCCATATACAGTCACCCCTATTCTCCCTTCTCCTTAGTCCCTGGTAATTACTAATCTACTTTATGTCTGTAAAATTCGCCTATCCTAGACATCCCATATAAATGGAATCATATAGTATGTGGCCTTTTGTGACAGGCTTTTTTCACTTAGCACACTATTTTCAAGGTTCATCCATGTTATAGCATGTTTCAGAACTTACTTTTACAGCTGAACAATATTCTATTTTTAACAAAAAAAATTTTTTAATTCTATTTTCCCATTACCATTCACTACCCTTCTAGGTCCCTCCCTCACCTCCCCCAGGATCACCACTCTGTTGTCCATGTCCATGGGTCCTTTCTCCTTTTTAATCCATCGCTCCTCCTTCTGTCACCCTGCTCTCTGATTTGTCTCTATTTTCCTTGTTAGTTTAGTGTGTTCATTAGATTCCACATATCAGTGAAATCATATGGTATTTGGCTTCCTGTCTGGCTTATTTCACTTTGCATAATGTTCTCCAGTTCCATCTATATTGTTGTAAAGGTCTATTGCATGCATATATTATTACATTTGTTGGTGAACTACTTGGGTAGTTTCCACTTTAACTGCATCACTTTATATTCCCACCAGCACGGTACGAGGATTCTAATTTCTCCAAAATGTCAAAAATTATATTTTAAATAAGAAGTCAATATTTACGTACCTGGACTAAAGAGCACTATTGCTTTCAGGTAAGCGTATTCATATCCATCAATGCAGAGTTTAACCATGCTGTTACAAAACTCCTGGAGTTTGAAGATGTGCTCCATCAATAATTTTCTTCTTTCTGTTGACATTTTGTCTTCAATTAAAAACAAACAAGCAAACAAAAGCTTCTAGTATTCTGCTAAAATGTGTGACTTTTATCCCCTCTTATATCCCAGAAAAGGAAATGAGCAAGGTGCTGTTTACCTTGTTGAAGGCTACTGTGAAGGCAATTGACAAACGTTGCTAATATTGTTGCCACGTTCATTACTTGCCAGCACTGGGCAAGACCAAGAGTAAAAAGTTCATTCCAGTAAGCTTTCACCAATGATATGCTGTTTTCTTGCCTATTTAAACACACACAAATCAGGTATGATTAAAATACATTTTATAAACTTTACAACTGACTCATATATTTAAAAGTAAAATGCTATCAAAGTACATTTGTTCTAGGAAGACTAACTGGACACAGACTTAGTTCTGTGTTCTGTATATCTGACAGCACTTGACAAGAGAGGCTTAGAAATGTAATTAGCTAGCTTATTAATCAATCAGCCAGTTCATAAGAACAGTTTCCAACTACAGAAGCTGGAGCTCTAATCTCATTTCATGAAAACAGACAGCATAAAAATTGTTTTAAAAAAATTAAAAGCAAGGCACCAGCCTCCAAACCCAAAGGTCGCTGGTTTGATTCCCCAGCCAGGGCACATAACCAGGTTGCAAGCCAGATCTCCTGCCAAGTCCCCAGCTGGAGGCAGGTGCAAAGCAACCATACATTGATGTCTCTCTCCCTCTCTGCCTTTCTCTCTGGAAATAATAAATAAAATCTTTAAAAAATAATTAAAATAAAAGCAATGGCATGCATTAAAAAAACTTTTTTTTTCCCCAGTGGCCATTAGAATTACTTGATGGTAGATAAGCAATCAATTTCCTGGGAGAAATAGTTTATTATTTAACACATTATTGACTTTGTTGACTAGTCACACAAAAAAATTCGTGTTTTTAAGCCCAAACGTTGTTGACCAATAATGAGTTAACTCGTTTGCACTTGCATTAGCTTATACAATTTTTAAAACCGAGTAATTAATAAAGGATGTTGTAAAAGTTTTCTTGATCATGTTCAATCATGTTTATTATTTAAAAATTATTTTTCCAGATATTCCAGGTTTTATCACAATTTTAGTATTGCAAAAAATTCAAATCCTCCTCCCTTCTTAAATATCCTTTTACTGGTTAATTCCTTTTTATCCCTTAATCTGGTGATCTTCATTTGGTGTGTGTCATGAATTTTCAAAATGTGCAATACTTGTGCTGGTTAGTGTGGCTCAGTGGATTGAGCACCAGCCTGTGAACCAAAGTGTCACCGGTTCAATTCCCAGTTGGGGCACATGCCTGGGTTGCAGGCCAGGTCCCCAGCTGGGGGAGTGTGGGAGTCAACCAATCTCTCACACAATGTTTCTCTCCTTCTCTGTCTCCCTCCCTTCCCCTCTCTCAAAAAATAAGAAAATCTTTAAAAACACCAAAAACAAACATTCTTTAAGTACATTCCTCATCATTTCCCCTGTAGTGCCACTTCTTTATATTTTATATTTATTTCATGGTATTCTAATTTTTTGGTGTAGGAGTCTGTCTCCTATACCAGATTAAAAACCTTACTACAGACATTTAGTCAAAAGCACAGCAGATGGCACAGGGAAGAAATTCAGCAAATTATTTCTGATTGCAGGGATATAGAAAAGGAGAAGTAAGAATTTAGAAAAGACAAAGTTTAAAAAGCTGTGGGCATGGATGTTTTTCCTATTAAACAATTTTTAAACCAAAACCTATACACTTTATTATAAATAATGTAAGATTTCTTATGAAATATAAAATTTCTCCAAAGAGATTTAAGTTGGTAAGAACATTCAGATAGGAAATATGGACATACTGATGAAAGGCACTTAATGTTTTTTTCTTATTAAATCTTTAAAATTAGGTTAATCAACATATTTAACAAAACTCATTTATCAAGTTAAAGCTCATAGCCTTCTTTATGACTTAAAAAAGAAGTAAAGATTTTATTTATTATTTTTAGAAAGAGGGGAAGGGAAAAGGCAGAGAGGGAGAGAAACATCAATATATGATTGCCTTTCACCTGCCTCTAGCTACGGACCTGGCTGGAGACCTGGCTTGCAACCTGGTTATGTGTCCTGACTGGGGAATCAAACTGATGACCTTTGAGTTCATAGGCTGGCGCCTTACCCACTGTACCACCAGCCAGGGCCTGACTTTACATTTTATTAAGAATTCAGTATACTCAAATAAAAGCTTATACTTTTATTCTGCAACATAAGAGTTACAGTAAGTAATTTTTCTCACTGGGAATTACTCAGGCGAAATTTTTGATCTGGGCTGACCACTGTTTCCCATTTAGTATCTGAGAAGAACTGGCTATTTAAAATGTATTTAAAAGTAAAGTTTAAATGAAAATAAAATCAGTATTTTAAAATCTCCATATAAAAATAATTAAAATTTTGATCACAAACAAAATCAAAGATAACAAGATATTTTCACTTATCAGAAAGGATGGATAAAATCCAAAATTAAAGAGGGTATGAGAAAATAAGAATTTGTTCTCATACATTGCTTACATGGGTACAGACTATCTCAGCACCTTTTTGGATAACAATTTGGTAGTATCCAGCAACAAGCTAAAAGGTACATACCCTCTTAGACTCAGCAGTTTCACTTATAAGAATGTACTTTATAGAAATACTAATACAAATACTTATTCCTCATCCATCCGATTAATGTAAAGTATAAATTAGTGATAGTAAAGGGAATTACATAGCAGCCACACTTATAGTTAATTCTAACTACAAAGGACCTAGTGGCTGTTAAATTGAAATCAATTTTTAATTCAGGTCATAGGGAAATGTGGTTGTTGCTGTAACTATACTATGCTAGACTATGTTACCATTGGAAAACCTCTGGCTTTATTTTTGGTTTCTTCAACATTTGGATTATTTCCATAGGATAATCACAATTAATTTAACAGAAGTATTTAATATTAGTGGTGTTACAAATAATCAAGGATTTCAAATCACTACCCCTAAAATCCTTCCTTTTGTTGTTTTACTAAGTGATAGCAGCTTATTTATAAAAAACAGCACCAGGGTACTTTTCAAGGCATAAGTATGCCTGGGGAACTAAACTTAATTCTTTAAAATAAATTAACTGCTAGGCTTGGCTGGTATGGCTCAGTGGATTGAGCGCCGGCCTGCTGGTCTGATTTCCAGTCAGGGCACACAGTTGAGTTGCAAGCCAGGTCTCCAGCCAGGTCCCCAGCTGGAGGCAGGTGAAAGGCAACCATACATTAACGTTTCTCTTCCTTTCTGCCTCCCCCCACTTCCCCCACTCTCTAAAAATAATGAATAAAATCTTTAAAAACAGTGATAAACTAACTGCTAATGTATAAATTTACACTGTATTCTTTCTTAAAAAACAGACTGGATAAATTCTGAAAGTTAAATGTTATTTTGAGAGCAAGGGCTTACAATCATTTTAAAGGTTAACTATCGTAAATCAGGCTCTTAGTCTATTTAATTATGTTACTTAAGTACATTATTTAACACATGATATTAATAGTGTATCCGGTGCTGATTAATGAGGCTTCATTTATGCCTTTTAAAGTCCTAATTCAGATGTTTCTCCCTAAGAATAAAGGATGGGCATCCCTGTAGGCTCCCCATCTGAAAGTCATTCAGAAATAGCCTGTTACGAATGCTGGCCATGATTTGTCCAGATCCACTGCACATACCCCATTTGAAATGTTAACTTAATAAATAAAATTATGAAACATGGATACTCTTCCCCATAAATACAACTACAGAAAACACTAGCTGCCATGATTTGTGACATAAATGACAAAACTTCAAAGTTATGTTACAACATTTTTTCCTTTAACGCAGATCCCCCGAAAGTTTTTGCTTACTATACACTGGTGCTACAAAATCACAGTTAAATTTAGGACTTCAAAGCACTTACCCTAAAGCCTGGAAGGAAGGAATGGAAAGTGCCCAGTGCATGGACAGGAACAGCAGTCGGGAGGCTGACTCCCCGATGTAGTGCACGTTCAGGTACTCCGGCATGGGCGAAGGCATGGTGAGCTGGTGTGAACAGAGGGAGGTAAGTTATCTCATGGCCCACAGTTCCAAATGGTCATTTCTTTGAAAAAGTTAAGTGTAAACATAACATATTACATATGAGACTCATACAGTCACCAAAAGGCAAATCTTGAAATAACCTAAGTCACTGGATTACATCTAAAAAACAAGATTTAGAATAAATGAGTAGATCAGAGTTTCTAAAGCAATGTTCAGGCAAGCAGAATTCTACTTAAAAAAACAGTGATCATGATATTACCTGATTATATATTTAAAAGTTACTTTTTGTCTTGGTCTAACCATGTGTCTTCCCTTCCCTCCTTTTCTTTACTAACTACGGGTATACAACAAACTCAGTTTGGGGCAATCGGTCCTGTCCGTTCGGTGCTCCTTCCATTTGGGACGTGCAGTTAAACTGGAGCGGCACAGGTCAGGCGAGCACCGAGGGAAGCAGCCTGCTGATGCCGGCTGGGGGCGGGTATTTCTGGGCAGAGGGCACAGCTCTGACTTGAATTCAACACACTAAAAACATGGGAATCACGCCTGCTTCCAATTTTTGAAAGGATAGATGCTGTGTAAAAAAGTCTCCATTGAAAGTACAGGCAAAACAAAATGTGTCTGTGGCCATCTACTCCCAGGCTGGCTTTAGGGAGTTAAAGGTGTGATGGGACCACTAATGAAAACAAATACCCTACACCAAAGCACTCTTAAAAGCATTTCTGAAAAGCTTGTTAAAGATAATTTCTTTTTTGCTGTAAATCAAATGTAATTTTACCCATATGAAACTATTTTTTATATTCTAAAATTATCCAGATGATGAGTATCAAGTGTAGATAATGATACAAGGGAATGAGCACTCACATGCTACTTAGGGTGAATAAGATGAAGGGAAAAAAAAAAAAAAAAAAAAGGTGAAAGGCAACTTGGTTGTATCTATCAACATTTTAAAACTGAATACATCATGGAACCTAATAACGACACTTCCAAGTCTCTACTCCAGAAAAATACTTCCATAATTCACCAAAAAACAAAGCATGTATAAGGATGTCCACTGTAGCAGTATTCCTAACAAGAAATGCTGGCAATACCCACATTTCTATCACCACAGAAAAGGCTAATCCATGCTATGTAGTACCTTGCATAAGCATTAAAATTAGTACGATAAAGTAAGATGTACGGCATAGGAAAACCACCCCACGGATATCTACGTGGAGAAACTGAAAAACAATGTGTAGGTGACCCAACACACACATAAAGGAAAGCAAATACACCACAGAGTTGATAGCAGTGGCTACCCGTGGGGTCGGGTAGGTCAATGTGCCAAAATGTATTTTTCTGAGGAATGGATATATTGCTTTCATCAAATCCTCAAAGGTGCCTATGATGTCAAACAGGTTTTTACAAACCAATATAAAAATTCTCCAGAAATGTTAGATAAAAATGTAAAAGATATTAACTGCCTTTGTTCAATATTAGCCACAAACAGTTTACCTCTATATAAATGGTGCCAAATAATAAAACAACAGGGCAATTAACAGCTGAAATTCCATGTATTAGAAGATAATTTTTTAAATGTTTGAGAAATGTTTACCAATTAAACCAATTAAAATATCATTACTGAAAGTAATTCTCTCTCTCTTTTTTTAAAGATTCTATTCAGTATTTTGAGAGAGGAGGGTAGGGAGGGAGGAAGAAAGGAGAGAAACATCAATGTATGGTTGCTTTTCACCTGCCTCCAGCTGGGGACCTGGCTGGAGACCTGGCTTGCAACCTGGTTAAGTGCCCTGGCTGAGAATCAAACCAGCAACCTTTGGGTTCACAGGCCTATCCACCAGCCTGGGCCAAAGGTTATACTTTTTTTTTTTTAATTCTCACTCGAGGATATGTTTATTGATTTTGAGAGGAAGACAGAGAGACAGAGAAGCATCAATGTGAGAAACATGAATCAATGCCTCCTGCCCTGACCAGGGATCAAACTGCAGCCTTCTGGTATAGAGGACAATGCTCCAACCAACTGAGTCACTGGCAATGGCAAGATGATTCTTAAGAGAACTGTAGGTAAGCAGGTATTAAACATCTTACATGTAATTACTAGGATGTAATTGTTTCTATGCCTGAGTACCTAAAATATCATGGCAGCAAGTACAGAAAATACTAGCTGGGAACTACCATACTTTTTCAGAATTGCTCAAGATGAATATAGGGATAAAAAGCCTTAAAAACCAGGGAATTAGCAAGACTATTACTAGTTGTAGGAGGAAGGAGTAAGTAATATTCAAAACAATAGTTTTAAATCATTTTTAAATAAACATTTATAATTTGTAAAAATTGGATATAATGACTGAAGGATACAGATGCTCCTTGATTTATACAATAGTGGTGGTAATGTTAAAAACTTCCTGTTTATTTAGTCATAAAATTGAAATCATTTGCAACATACACTAGAGAAATTCTTTTAAGACTACCATGTTGTTTTATTTTATTAAGAAAGAAAATGTCTTGTAATTCAGCTATTTCAACATAATTTTTTTTAAAAAAAGACTTATTTTTCAGAGAGAGGGAATGGGAGAGAGGCAGAAAGGGAGAGAGACCCCAATGTGTGGTTGCCTTTCACCTGCCTCTAGCTAAGGGCCTGGCAGGAGACCTGGCTTGCAACCTGGTTATATGCCCTGGCAGGGGAATTGAACCAGTGACTTTTGGGTTCGCGTGCCAGCGCCTTATCCACTGTGCCACCAGCCAGGGCAACATAATTTTCTTAGTGCACGATATACCTCTAACATTATGACTCAGAAAGCCAATTCAGAGAACAGTTTGGGAAATCACCTACCTCCATCTCATATACTTATTTTTAAATGGGAATACTATCCACCTTGATTTGTATAAGGAACTTATAATAATCAAGTGAGATAAAGTATATGAAATCACACCACAAACTCTGAAGTTTAACAAAAATGTTGAATATTTCTAATATCCTAGATGCTTCAGAATCAAAACAGAAGTTGCATTACTATACTATTTTTCCCTACTGTATGGGTTGCTTTAAACAAGACACTGAAAATCTCCAAATCTCTTTTCTCATTCACAAAGTTACAGTAAAAATCTGAATCTTTTCAACAGACTGTCGGGGGCTCAAGTGAAAAAATGCGTGAGAAGGCATGCTGCCAACCACAGTGCACATCAACATGTGAGAGGAACAGAACGTCAGCTCAGCAATGAAGAGAGGATTGAGTTTTTGTTTAGAGATGTCAGAACTTGAAACTCATGACCAAAAACTTCAATGAAGGCCTAACCATGCAAGTGCCGGGCTTGGAAGTGACTGAAAACAAAACTCTTGATTTTATAGAGGCTGTAAACAAACATCCGGAAAAGAAGGAGTTGTCTTTTTCAGGAAAGCAAGAAATTTGAGTGTTGATTCTGAAAATATCCAGAGTACAGCAGATTAAAAATGAAGGGGGAAAAACGTTATTTGCCTAATTCATCTGTCCAAAACAAAGATTTGAAAGAAAAAAAAAAAAAACCCTGAGGACCAACATCAACAGTAAAAAAGGGTGCTCTATTTGACTTCCTACAGAAATATTCTCAAGTCTTTTTCCCTTGAAATGGATCCTCTTCCTATATGTTTACCACTCTTTCCCATTTAAATCCACACATGGAAAATAAAACTATTAAAAGAACATCTTTTACTTCTAATAAGAATAGAACAAGTTAGTTGTGCTTTGCTCCACCCTTGTCCATAGCTCCTACCACATTTTTAAATGTGACATTGTCACTCCCATCGCCTTTTCTTATAGCCCTCATAAGTTTTCTTGTGCAGTACAAATAAAACATTTCTATTTTTCCACATTACCTTTGTAAAATTTTACATAAAGAATGGTTTCACTGATATGTTTTATTTTCTATCAAATTTTAGCAATTATTATTTAAGTAACTGTGTGTTTTCTCTGTGCCTATTACTAAGTAGTCAAAACTTGCAAATAAAATTTTTATATCCCATTTTTGCTAGTATCACATTTTGTGCTCATTATTCCTACCAGGGACAGAGACATGTATTTGATAACTGTACATTCTCATAAGAAACCCTTGGAAACATATAATCTATAGTAAAGTTACAAGTAATTACATTTAGTTATTCCAGGGCTCCTATGTATTGATAAATGTCCTATACTTCCAATCATTCTGCAAAGATATGGAGTGGTTCAAGTAGAGGGGTCAAAATTGCAGGGTCTTAATTAGGGCCTCAACAATCAGCATTATCTATAGCTGAACGACAAACATCTGAATGACAAATCAAATGTTATGAAGTTATATTCTAGTATTCTACATGTATTGTTTATATCACAAATTTATGTATTTTAGGAGAGCACAAAAGAAATTACAAATGTACCTTCTCCAAAATGGCTCATGTATAAAAAATTAAAAACCAAAAGTTTAAATCTATGAAATAGATTTTACCTTCTTAAAATAATTCTGCGAGCTGGCTAATTGGGACAATACATAATAAATGAAATTCTCTGTAGTTATCACGGTAACAGCAGAGTACCTGAGCTTTAGATTGTGGTTTACACTGAAGCACAAAACCAGGCATTTGACATATCATGAATGCCAATATTTATAGTAAAAAAATAAAAATTTATGCATAAATGTTCTGTAAGCTAACTTTTATACTTAACCCATTAATTAATGTAACTATGACTTATAAGCAGAATTTATAAGCCATTATTTTACAGAGGCAGACATATATATTTTAGTCGCTGTTTTGAATTCTATTATGGATATTTCTGACTCTTAACAGCACAACAAATATACTTTTGAGTTTGAAAGGAAGACTAAAGTCAAAATTGGTAATACAACATAAAAATTATTTTTAAAATATATGGAAATACCCTGAAAGCTACATGTGAATCGCTGAGAAGTGGACCCTCTTTCTCGATGTAATTTAGGTTCGCGTCTCCAGCAACTAGGTGTACGCTTCCTTCCATGCCCTCTACTGAGCTCTCACAGGCTGCGCTCTCTCCAGGGTTCAGTGCCTTTGCAAGAGTGTCAAATGCCCTAAAAGGAGACATCAGAAGCTGTGAGCTTGGCCAATCTCCACAAGAAAGTAAAAATTTTATATAAAATTCTGGAATTAAGATCTAGGTCTAAAAAACTGTTTACAAAATAAAACTTTGGTGTATCACTGAACACTCTCAGTGATATTTATGACTCTCCAAAAGCAACAAATTAGACTTCATATGAATAGTATGAAAAATGTTAATGTATTACCAGAGAACTAGTTCTTAAAAAAATATCTTATGTAATTAAGGGGGAGAAAAATCCTTATACTTTGGTATCAAAATAATTTTTTACAAGTTATACCCTTGTTACTACAACGTACCAGCCCATTTATTTTACATACAGCAGTTACTTAGACAGAACAAGGGCTAGAATTTACACTGACTTTATTCTACACAAAACAAAGTTAGGTTTTAATTTTACTTAAAAATTCAGAGAATATTTTAAAATTTATGGTAATATAACTACATCTAAACTGTAAGAATTTGAGATTATGGCGGCAAATTAACTAATGTTAGCAAATGATTTTTCAAAATCGTTCCCCATATTTTTTAGTGAGGTGCCTTCCAGAGTTTCTTAAAAGCTAGTTTTTAGCAAAGTACTCATTGAGACTCTTAGGTGTAGTTTTAATATTTCAAATGATAAACAGAATGTGAAAAAAAGCCTGAAGTAATCTGTTTTTCACATTCTAAGTATTGAGAGAATGAAAAATAGAATTCTGATAGGTGTTTCCTGAACTATAACTTAAAAACTATAGTTGATTCAACTAAGCCTTTAAATCTGTTTAATCATGAACTGGCGGGGAAAATAAACATGACTTCCTAAGAAGACAAATGTTTAACTGGAACACAGAAGATAAATCTGGCAACTAAACTATCTAAAATTTCAGACCCGAATTACCATCTTTAGTGGGAAAAAACTCCTGAAATTTATGACTACATTTCTAACTTATAATGTTCACTATTGCTCATTATTTAGAATGTAATCTGCTGGAAAGCACTTTACATTACATGCAGTTAAAACTTACTATGTCTTAAATGTTCTAAGTCAAATAGAAATATTTGTTTTCTGAAAGTTATATAAACAGTATTCAACATAAAAATATTTGAGAAATACTAAAGGACATTTAAGATCAAAACAGGCCTTACCTTGAAACATCACCGTTGGTATGCAGTTCTTGATTAAATTCACACAAAGAGGTATCACCATTGCTTAATCCTTCAATCATAGACATTTTACTATTTTGAGAAAGTCCTTTAGTTTTTCCAAGATTTGCTAATGATGTAACCACACTAGCCAATGTACTTAAATCTCCCTGACATGATTCAGCCTTAAAAAAAACAAAACAAAAAAAAGTATTAAAACCCTGCAAGTTGGTATCAATAAACTCTTAAATCTGAACTATCCAATTCTAGATTAAATGCCAAAAGAAGAGTACTCCAATGGAGATGAAATCCAAAAAGTAAAATCAAAGAACTCTGAGCATATAGAAACTTGAGGAAAATACAAGTTTAAAAACATCATGAACATTTCCTATTTTTACAGAAAATGTTTATACAAAAACTACTTCAAACCAAAAATGGCACAACAGTCTTTCTTTATTAAAAAAGGATATTAAATTAGATGATCCTCTTTAGCATTAAAATTCTGATAGTTATAATTTCAAAAATATATTATATAAACCACAAAGTTATACAGAATATAATAAATTAGTGAAAAGAGGACAAAAATGTAAATTATTATTGAATAGACCTCTAGGATGCCAATTTTTACCAGCTGCTATTAATTGGGTTAAATACGAGGAAATGTGTGGTTGAAAAGTCTCATTATATCAATGATGTATATGTTTGTATATTATTTATTAATTAGCTATAATTTTTTTATGAAAAAGAACTAAACTCTGACTACCCAGAAATACAATTTGTACAACAAAGGCAAGATAAATGCTTAATTCTTTTTATTTATCAATTTTCAGAGCAATAAGTCAAGCATCTAGAAACCTCTAATGATGACAATTCTAAACTAAGAGGCCTTCAGTTGCCTTTGGCATATTGACAGGATCCCTTAATATTCTTCCTTTATGGCTTTTGTTTTTAATGTTCTTAGTCCTAAAAGAATATATGTTTCTGTAATATTTCATGTGAAATTAATGCTGGTGATTAAGTAGAATGAAACAATTTTTGTGTTCTCCCCAAAATAATGGGCCCAGAATCATTTATTGAGTAACTCACTGTTTCTTAGTTCTTATAAGATTACTATTATATTCTTACAAGATTCTTATAAGTTCTTATAAGATTACTAAGATATTACAATATCTTACTATGTAAAATATTGGTTTGGCCAAAAGTTTGTATGGTTTTATCAATAAAATAAAAGGTACATTTTCCATTTTCACAAATAACTTGATTGATTTGGATATTTTGAATATGTTGGCTATCTCCCAAGTGGTATAATATTGATTATCCTCAGTTAATGCCTTGATTTGATCCCTATCAACTCAAGGTTGGTCTACCCAACCTCGGAGCATCATCCAGCAAAGTCTCCAGCATAAAACTTCGCAAACCACACTTAACATATTTGATCAGTCACAGCACCTTCTCCATACACCACACCAATCATTTTTTGTGTTTTAGTTGCAATTTACCTTCTTAAAAAAAGCATAATATGCCATAAATGTTGTTTATTTTCTTCCATCTTCAATATTAAAATGGCTACACAGCCCTGGCTGGTGACTCAGTGGATAGGTGCCGGCCTGCGAACCCAAAGGTTGCTGGTTCAATTCTCCACCCAGGGCACATGACCAGGTTACAAGCCAGGTTTCCAGCCAGGTCCTCAGCTGGTGGCAGGTGAAAGGCAACCATACATTTATGTTTCTCTCCCTCTCTGCTTCCCTCCCTTCCCCTTTCTCTAAAAATAATAATAAATAAAATGGCTACACAAAAACTCATCAATTCTGATGGTTTATTTTGTTATAAAAACGCACGCTGATATGACAGCTGTCACAATGCAATCTAACAAAATTGTTTCAAATGAAGTTAAAGTCGACTAATTTCTAGTCAACTTTAGATGACATTACTAGATGGCACTGCTACAGCTATCTTACTGAAAAAAACCAAACGAACTTTTTGGCCAACTGAATATTTTATTCAATCCTGACAACAACCCTGTGAAGTAACAATCATCACTACGACGGTAAACAAAGGAAGCAGGGTGAGAAGTCAGGTCTGATGTCCTAACCACTCTGTTTCAGTCCTCTTAGATATGAATAAAAGAATTTAACATTATTAGGTGTTTTCATTTCAACTTAAACACTTAAATATTCTCTTCCATTTCATAACATGTCTATATAACTAACTAGACTTTTAAGTTTTGCCACTTTTATGCAATATGGAAAGACCTTATCCTGTGACTTGACAATTTGAGGGCCATTTGTCAGGAAACATACGAGGTTGTCATTACAATTTAATATAAAGTTATATAGAAATGCACAATGTCTGGACAAATAGTAATTTCTCAACAAAACTTAATTCTCTTCTTTTTCCAAAAGAGTTAATGTGTCAAAGAAATTATAACTACCAATCTAATCTTGAATCATGTAAACAAGGCTAAGTATTCCTTTAGTAGCAACATGCTAAAGCCATAAGGAAGACACTCTCAATATTGTCATTTTACAGATGAAAAAGGGAAATGAGGCACTGAGAAGTCAAGCAACTTGCCCAAGATTATGCAAGTGGCAGCTGAAATCTGACTCAGGAACACAAGTATGAAGAACACCTTTAAGTATATCAAGCAACAAATATAACAAATCTGGCCATAAACAGGATGAATCATCTTACAGGGTATACATATAAAATCAGATCACATTACAGGCTGACAGAAATAAGTCTTGGCTCCTTAAAATGTTTTCAGATAGGAGTCTTCAAGAGACGATTTTTTGTTCTCGTAAGTTTCTGAAGACTACAGAAATTCTGTATGCTCACTCTAAATAAACAAACCATTTTTTCCTTTAGACCCTTTGCTCAATAAAGAGCTGCTCCAAATCTCCAGATGCTTGGATACATAAAATGAGAGCTCTTGTAATCCTATTTCTACTCTCTTCACTCAAGTCAATGATTTGAGTCAGGTTAGAAATTTCTCTTGGCACTATACAATCTGTAGCGGAATATAAAAGAAGCATTAAAAGTTTGCAAGTATTATAAATATCTTATTTTAGGAGGACTTTTATTTCAAGATGAAAAAAACGTGACTTTTAAATGTTTGTCATTTTCACACTGAAGCTATAATTGTCTTGGTGAATAAACATTTTTACTGATAAAAGTTAATTTCTCTAGTATTTGTATCCTCAAAATGGAGGGTACCAGAGTTGAGACAATCTAAACAAAGTCTGCCTGTACTTACAGGAAAACCAAAGAAACCTAACACAACAATCACACCCCTCCAACTCAGCTGCAGCTACTTTACCTTAATTGAAAAAAAGCAGGGCCTACTGGCCTTAACAGGAAATCACTGACTTTGCAGCCAATCACGTCCTGTTTTCTTGCTGCTGCTTCTCTCTATAAAACTCACTCTTGCCCCAAATCCTCACGGCACGAGTGCTCCACTGCTTATGAGGCACTGTAGTCCCCCAATGCATGGATTATTTTCCCTTGAAGAAGAGGCATCAAACTCATTGTTTTAGTTTTGTCATTTGATACTACCAGTTGACTTTCTATAAGCTTGTAACAGGAAATATTTAAGACCAAATCAACTGACTAAATTGACAGAGGAGATAAAGAAACCATTTTAAAAGCTTAAAAATATTTCATCCTTAAGTTAATTGCACTACACACACCTTGTCTGGTGTCATCAGCACAGCTGACTCAGTCTTTATTCCAGACTGATGAATGTTCACAAACATTCCTGAATCTAACAATCCTGTTGACCTGTGACAAATCAGAACAAATTTTAGCCTTAGTTTCAGTGGGAAGAAAAAGAAATGACCAGCTACTTAACTATGTTTCATTTGTTGTTTTTACTATACCTTGCAGTTTCACTATCTGTTACAAAAGTTGGAGTTGCAGCTAATGGGCTTCGTAGGTCTTTTCTAATGTAGATTTTTTCTGTTGAAGCGGCACAGTTGGAAGATTTTTCTCGTGATACTTCAATGGGTTTTCTTTCACACTGAACAGCTGCAAAAATGTTAGACTCTGTCACAATTCAGCATATATAGGCAATTATAAATGTAAGCTCTAAATCAGTAATGCTGCTAATGGAAGACATAGTTACCATAACTGAATGCCAAAGATAACCAACCATCAATCTTTAGAAATTATCTGCATATTTAACAAAGCTGCTTTAGAAAACTGTAACAGTAAATAGTAAAAGTGGCCATTTTGCACCTCTGGTTCTCTTTTCCTATTACTGCTGTGGTAGAAATGTAGAGGAACTCATCTTTTAAAAGCTCACTGTCAAGGAGGAAAACTGAACTAGGCGTCCCTGTACTTACCTGTATAAGAACTTCATTAAATGAAATCCTAAGAAAATAATACTAATAAGAGCCACAAAATGACCAGTTAGGATTTTTTTCCTTTAAGGGCAGCCTGAGAAATATTTCAACTGCTTAGTCTTCATTTATAAAATATATTTCACTTATTTCATTATTTTTTTAAAAGAATTTTTATTTATTTTCAGAGAGGGGAAGGGAAGAAGAGAGATGGAGAGAAATATTGGCGAGAGAAACCTCAATCAGTTGTCTCTCACACACCCCAAAATGGGGAGCTGGCCTGAAACCCAGGCTTTTGCCCCAACTGGATATTGAACCTGGGACCTTCCAGTTCACAGGCCAGTGCTCCATCTGCTGAGCCACACCAGCCAGGGCTATTTCACTTATTTTATAGGATTTTTTTTTTTCTTTTCTTTTTTTTTTTAATTTTATTGTTGTTGTATTATATCCATCCCTTTTGGATTTTTTTAATAGTATAGTTAAACGCACATTTCCTGAGGAAAAAAGCCAGCAATATTCAAATTCAAGTTTTGCCACTTATTAGTTGTCTGATCTTGGACAAGTTTCTAAATCTGGTTTATACAAATGTAAAGTGGGTAACAGTAGTACCCACTGCATAGAATTTTGCTGTTGAGTATAAGAAACTTATTTCATACGCTAAACAGAGTTAGGCACAGTGAGAGTTTAATCAATATTACCTATCAAAAATGAAACTTAAGTTTTGCTTTTTCAAAAAAAAAAACTATAGCCCTGTCTGGTGGCACAGCAGATAAGGCACCGGCCTGCAAACCCAAAGGTCACTGGTTCGATTCCCCAGCCAGGGCACATAACCAGGTTGCAAGCCAGGTCTCCAGCCAGGTCCATGGCTGAAGGCAAGTGAAAGGCAACCATACACTGATGTCTCTCTCCCTCTCTGCCTCTCTCCCTTCCCCCCTCTCTAAAAATAATAAATAAAATCTTTAAAAATAAATAAATAAAACAATATGCAAACTGCAAATATACAAGTGGCACATACACACTCAAATATTTGCTGAATGAACTAAAATACATATGTATGTATATATTTCTGTATTTTTAGTTGAAAAACTGTAAATTAAAAAGCATATGAAACTGACATATTTCAATGCACTAATTTTAACATACTTCTAGAGTTTTCCTCAATCCTTAATTTTCTCCTTTAAATAATACATACAGTCTTGTTTCATTCCAAACGCAATACATCTCTGTAACCTGCAGTATTGACAGCGGTTTCGGTGGTGTTTATTGATAATACAGTCCTTTGCTCCTCGACATGAATAAACTAAGTTTTTCCGGATACTTCTTTTAAAAAATCCTTTGCAGCCTTCACAAGTTACTGCTCCGTAATGACGCCCTGGAGACAAAATGTTTAGAAAAGTCACGTATTCTAATAAGCCCATTTTCTTCCCTTTTAACAGCAACATGTATGAGATGACACTCAGATTTTTTCAGTTTGTGGCATGGGAAAAAAATTTAGGAATCACCAAACAGAAATGGAAACAACCATATTCTCTTATATGATATATTAAGCAATATGAATTTTCTAATTTTATAAAGTAACTTTAAGTGATATAAAAATGAGGAAAAACAAAATCACTCATAACTCCATGATTTAACGTAAAAATTTTCCCATCTGATAACACAAATTATCATTGTGTGTTTTTTACTGTATAAATATATTTTAATCGGAAATCTATGCTCCAAAAAAAACGTATCAGTTAATTAGTACTTGAATGATAATAATCTATTCTCACTCTTGGCTCCACTTTTTAAATCTCTAGAAACATCTGTTGCACTGATTAATCTATTGTTTCACAAACCATTTCTTTGGCACAACATCTATTAATAAATTGAGCACACTTTGAGCAAAGCTCTTGTAGAGATTTTTGTAATTAAGTTACAGGAATAGATTCAAGAAAAAAAAAAACCCTGGGACCTTGAACTATTAAACTATATATATCCTGGTGGCATTTTAAATACATAAGAATTAATGCAGGTTTGTATTTCTGGTCTGAACTAAAATGCTATAACCCTGGGTATTAATAGATTTGGAGAAATGCCTGCTCAGTTATGCAAAGAGTGAAATAAATGAAACCAGAGCTTTTAGAGCTTTTTCCACCTTCATAATTCATGTTACCCTGTATTCCTAGAATGAGAACAGGTAGGTTAATAACTTAATGTTATATATTACTAAAAATCCCAATTCATCTTGAAGCAATTCTTTGACAAAACGGGTGTTATATTCAAAAAAATTTCCACACGTTCAGTTTACTTTCAAAAAGTTAACTTTCATAATTCTTTGAAATATGCATTTTATGTCATGGCAAGATCTAATTAAACTGCACTGAAGATGAAAAATATTTACATGAATAAAAAGCTCTGGGGAAAAAATCAGTTAATTTCATAGGCTACAAATATGAATCATAAACACTACATACTATTTTCTTTTTTCATTTTACTTTCAGTAAAAGAAACATGGTGGTGTGGTAGTAATTTTAACAATACAACACATACAAGAAGTTATTTTTAATGTTACCTGATGCTTTGTCTCCACATACTACGCAAAGATCGAAAATCTTATTTGGTCCTTGGTCTGAAGAATTATCTGTTAAGAGCTAAACAAAATCCCCCCCAAACAAGAACAAAACTTAGTAATTTGTTATTACTCAGTAATGCTCTCTTGTAAAAAAAAAACATGCAATCAAGTCTTTTTGCTTTCTTTTTCAAAAGTTACTCTGAAACTTTTAACCTTATCATTATGTGTATGGTAATTAAACTATTCATAATTTTCTTAACATATAGATAAAAATTTCAATGTTATAAGAAGCAAAGACAGACCTTTAAATTTGTTCCATAACAATTTCATTAAACAGACTGTTGGCCACACTAATACATAAGTAGTTTTTAATGCATCTCAGACTCAGCATTTAATATCATACGGAACATGTCCAATTATTGCAACAGTTATCAGTCCTATCATGACATTTGTCTTTAAACAACTTAGAACCTTTCTAAATGAAATGATGTCTAAAGTAGCTATAATAGCATAAAAAAGAACTAAATTTTTGAAAGAAAAAGTTATGGAGAAAAGAATTTTGTTGATATATTAACTTAAAATTATGGAACTATAACTAATACACAAAGGTGTCAACTTTTCATTAACGAGTTGACTCAGGTCTGGGTCAGGTGCAGTGGTGGGGAGCCTGGACCCGCAAGTCTGAGAGATGGTAGCGCGTCAGTGGGATGACGCCGGTGGCGGTGGCTTAATCACTGAGCCTCTTCAGCTTATGTAAAGGGTTCACCACTGAGGACAGCTAATGCTCGTAAAGAAGTATCAGTTTCTTTGTTTAGGTTTGTCCTTCAACCTTTCCTCATTTTCTTTCAATTCTCTGAAAAGTGAACAAATTAATTCAACCCAAAATATGCGATAGAGCATTTAGTAAACACCTTCCCCTCCTTTAAAACAACTTACAAAGTAATCCTCTACTTTGTGAATACCTTCAGGGGTAATTTTGATTTTAAAAACTTTAAACAGTTCTGAAAATAGCTGTCCTTTATTATGTTATAGTGGTACTATTTCTTTTATATTACCACAAAAATTATTCTTCAATAAAACCTTAAAAAGAAAAAGACCCAAATTCTGATATAAGATGTCCCTTAAAGGAACCTAAAACAAATATTACTCTTTTCCTTTCCTTAATAGTTTATCTATTGCAAATGATGCTAATATTTTATCTGCTATTTACTTTTAATAGTATAGGAAAGGATAAGGGACTGGCCCACATGCCATCTTAGGTCCCTAAACCAGAAACCAAATCTTCTTGGCCCAGGGAACTCCATCCTATACTTGTTTCTCTTTTATTGCTTTTAGCTATAAAGTACCAATATTACCTTCACTTTTCTACTACCGAGATTTTACAAAAAACAGTAACTTTACAGCAGAGATTTCTGACACATATTTCTTTAGCTGAGTGGTTCAGATTAATGTCACCAGTCATAAAGCATGCTGACAGTAAGCATCCTTGATGTGGTATGAAAATAGCACTTAACCTCTGTGATCCTCCTCCCCCAAACCCACAACCCAAATCTAACAGGAGAAAAACAGCGAAAGTCTGAGCAGGGACACCTATGATATACCTGACCAAGGAAAGTGTAAGAAACTATCATAGTTAAAAGGAGTCTACGGAGACATGGCAACTAATTGCAATATGTTACTCTGAAACAAAAAAGAATATTAGGTAAAAATTAGAGAAAACTAAAAATACCTACTACTTTTAGTTAATAATAAATCTAAATTAATTATAACGAATGTGTCATACTAATGCAAAAGTGTTAAAAGGAGAAATTGTGTTGGGAGGTTATATGGGAACTCTACTGTATAGGAACTGCTTAATATTTCTATAGAGGTAAAACTTCCAGAAGATCGAATCTGTTGATAAAATAAGTTATGGGTAATGTTATAATATTTTTAGTGACTACTGTCTTACTGATAACTTTTTATAAATCCTATCCTTTTTCTACCTTAGTAGTTTCTAAAAATGATGTAATTGAAAGAACAGAATATATCAGAATATAGGAGGTCTGTCCCAAAAGTATCTAGCCAATGTCAATATAATTAATACAGTTTGCGCAGCCCATACTTTTGGGACAGACTTCGTAGAGACAATATTTTGTATTTTATAAATTAGGAGCTTTTCATCAGTATAAGGAATTTGATTAGTTTTTCATCAAAAATATGGAATCCAATTTTAAGTGGGTACTCCCCCAAGATCTCTTTGAAGGCAATCTTAAGGGTTCATTTTATTTCCATTCAATCATTGCAAAAAGCAGTAAAAATATCTACATAAACACAAGCATGAGTGCGTAAAAGGCCCAACTGGCTGTTGAAGAATAATGTCTAAGTAGCAAAAATTAACACCAACACAATGTAAAGTTAATCTAATCTATTAAGTTCCAACATTAAAGCAGACCATGGGCTAGATGGCTTGCTGCATCAACCAAGATGTAGATGACAACAGAAGCAGCAACGTGACAAAGTAGCTGTGGTACCAACTTCTTGTTTGGAAGGTGTTTGTCAGGCAGGGCAGCTTGGTCATGGAAACTGCAGCTATAGAAGATGCTTCTGATCTAGAAGCTTTAACTGGGCAGAAGCAGCAGGCCTCTTTGAAACAACTTCTAAAGTGCACTCCAGTGGTTATTTTTAGAAACTTGATCTAGAAGAACTGTTTCTTTAGCCTTCTCAACAATTTTTTGGGCTCGCTAAAACTCTAAAATCCTCACCCAATGGGATGTTTATTGATTTTTAGAGAGAAAGAAGGGAGGAATAAAGAAGGAAAAAGAGGAAGAGGAGGGAGGGAGGGAGAGAGAGACAAACATCAATGCAAGAGAAAAAACATTGATCAGTTGTCTCCCATACATGCCTTAAAAAGGATCAAACCAGCAACCTTGGTATGTGCCCTGACCGAGGATTGAACTGACAACCTCCTGGTGTATGGGATGAAGCTCTAACCCACTGAGCCACTGGTCAGATTCTTTACATTCTTTATTAAACCCCATCCTGTCAAACTAGCCAAAATAGCTCTTACTGTATATAACTAAGAAGCCCCCAAATATATGGGTGTTAAAGATATGTAAGGAAAAGTATAGGAGCCTATATAGAAGAAGGCAGTCACCACAAATAAAATGTAGAGCACATAATTTTATGGAAGATTTTCTTTTTCCTCCTGAACATGCAGGATCTAGAGTTTTAATGTCAGGATTTATGACATGCCTTTTAATTCTCTTCCAGTATAAGCTAAAAAGACACCCTGTAATTCTTTACCTGGAGGTGTTGTGCAGACAGATCAGGAGTTGTAAAAAATAACTGGTTAACACCTGCTGCATCTGGAGTTGTAAGAAACACTTTTCCTGGCGTGGAATCTTGCCTGGCCAGAATGACTTTGCTTGGAGTAGAGCCATCATGATTTGTCAGAATGAACTGCTTGCCTTGTGTGTTGTGATCAAGTGCTGTCACGATCTGGATTTTCTGGCCAGTCTGCTGCTCTGTAACAACCTAATACAATCATGTAACATTAGAAATCAAATCAACTCAATTTTTTTCCTTGAAGAACACAATTTTCTCATACCTTCGGACAAAGCTAGAAAAGCATGCCAATTATGTATATACTTACTATAATACACACACCTTTTAAATGGGCTATTCTACCTCCACCAAATCCTATTTTACAGAAATAAACAAATGTACAAATAAATAAAGGTACAACAGTGAGAACATTTAGACCTTACTATTTGGATTTCTTCCTCTCCCTTCCCTTCCACCTTCTATTTAGACAAACATGTTTTAGGTGTAGTCTATTTACAAAGCACTGTTTGTTCTGGGTCCTGGGATAGGGAAAGCAACAAAATCTTCGTTCTCATAAAGCTTTTATTTTAGTGAGAAAAGACAGTAAAAAACCAAATAAGCAAGTAATACTGTCAGGAAGTATTAAGTGCTATGAAGAAAACTAAGAAGGGTAGGGTGAAAGTCACTGACAGAATGAGAGCAATGAGGAGGTAACTTTTTGCACAGACAAGAGTGTGTAACAGACCAAGGGTTAGGACTAGCTAGGGGAAGTACATCCCGGGTAGAGGAAACAACATACAAGGTGGCCGTGGGGCAGAAGTGTGAACATATAAGGCAAGAAGCACAGCAAGAAGCTGTGTAAGTGAAACAAAGTGAAGAGAGGGATTACGGTGGAAGACAGGAGTTGAGGGGCAGCAGGGGTCACACACACTTCGAATTTCCTCTAGTGTGAAATGGAAATATACTGAAGGTTTATGGAGCAGTGAAGTGCCAAGATCTTCAAAAAGGATCATTCTAGATTTAGTGTGAAGGCTAGACTATGAATGTAAGAACAGAATTAAGGGAGAACTGAAAGTTCTGTGTTATTTTTAACACAAATTGTGCAATAATCTGTGTTGCTGCACAAATACGGGCAGTATCTGAGTATTACAGACAGGCAGAGATACTGGATGACAACAGGATAGTATGGGGCCAACTGAATTTGGGATAACTTATGAAGGAGAAGGTGGCAAGATAAGCTGATAGACTGCAGGTGGAATATAAGGAGAGAAAAGCCAGGGATGACTGTCAAATTTTGACCTGAGGAAATGGGAGGAAAGGACTTGCCATCTACTGAGACTGAGTTGGGAAAAAGCAAGTTCGTGAATAAAGAGAACTAGCCCAGTATTGAGGACTTCTGTTGTTTTGAGCAAGTATTTCACAGGGCAAATGCAGTAAGTCATTTTAATCCCTTGACTCAATTTTTTTTTTTTTAAAGATTTTATTGTTTTCAGAGACAAGGGCAGGGACAGAGGAAGAAATAAAGTGAAACATCAACGTATGGTTAAGGACCTGGCTGGAGACCTGGCTTGCAGCCTGGTTATGTGTCCTGACTGGGGAATCGAACCAGTGACCTTTGGGTTGGCAGGCCAGCACCAATCCACTGGGCTACACCAGCCAAGGCCTTGACTCATTGTTTTTTTAAAGATTATTTATTATTTCTAGAAAGAGAGGAAGGGAGGGAGGCAGAGAGGGAGAGAAACATCAGTGTGTGATTGTCTTTCACATGCCTCCAGCTACGGACCTGGCTGGAGACCAGCGTTGGGTTCGCAGGCCGGTGCCTTATCCACTGTGCCACCAGCCAGGGCTGACTCCATTTTTAAATAGCAGAGTTAGTTTGTTTCCACCTTTTCCCATTTCCTGAAATATTTCCATCAAGTTATTTTCTATGCAAAATGTACAACAAAGTTCTGAATCACTAATCAGTTTTTGTCCACAGCAGTGCACTGATCATAGCTGCTGCAATCTGACCATTATTTCTACTCTCCCCTGTATTTTTCTAGGTGCAGCATTTATTTATTTATTTATTTAATGTTTAGAAAGAGGGGAAGAGAGGGAGAGAAACAGAGAAATATCGATGTATGAGAGATACATCTACTTGTTGTCTCTCACAGGCTCCCAAGTGGGGTCCTGGCCTGCAACCCAGGCATGTGCCCTGACTGAGAATAAAACCAGCGACCTATTGGTTTGCAGGCCGGCACTCAATCCACTGAGCCACACCAGCCAGGACTGGGTGCAGTTTTAACTGTTGTCAATTTTATTTTATATAGATTATTTCTACCAAGTCCAGTCACTATCTTCCCTAAAATTTTCAATGACACCTGAAGATGTGACTCTGAATCAGTTCATTTATAACAAATTTTACCATGTAAGCTATTTTATGTTTGTTTGGTTTTTTGGGAGGGAAAGGGGGTTATTTCTATCAATGATATTCACTGTGAATTGAATAAAAATCTAACAGCTCACATTTATTTCTTAAAGAGCATTAGGCGCATGCACAGTGCAACTCATTGGGTTGAGATATTTTGCTAAGATGAGTAAAAGGATGCTTATTGCAGCATGGCAATTCTAACTGGAAACTAAAGCAATTCAAAAGGTCTTCAGTAAGAACAGTAAATAGATTATTGAAAAAGTTTCCAGGTCTCAGGATCCCATTCTACTCTAAAAATTACTAAGAGTCCCAAAAGGGCTTCTGTTCATGTTACATATTAGAAATACAAACAAGATTTTAAAATATTAATTAACTGATGTTATGTTAACATAAGTAACATATTTTTCTGAAAAATATGTATGTTTTCCAAACAAAAAATTAGTGGCATCAATGGCAATGATTTAGGTTTCTGAAAATTATCTAGTTTAGTAAAGCTATATTCTCATCTCTGTCTCTGTATTAAATCTGTTGCAATATATTGTTTTGATTCAAATATAGAAAAACAAAGTAAAAAAGAAAACCCAGCCTTACATGTATTGATTGGAAAGGGGAGGAATATCTCATATTAAGCCTCTTCACATTGTAGAAACCGATCTTGGATCTACACTGTTCTTGGATACTACACCAAAACCTAACAAGTGGTAATCTGTTGCAATGTGGAATCAGAAACTACATAAAAATCCATCAGTCTATCCTGCAATTTGAATGGGTCCTTCACTCATTGAGTGATTAGGTAACACCATTCACTGGTCATCTGGGAAACAGTGGTTATGCACACCTTTTAAATGTTGACATTTCATCACACAATGTCACATTTCATGTAGACTCCGGAAAACTCTGCTGTATACTGTGAGAGAATGATAGTGAAAGGCAAGTAACATTTTAGTGTTCTGATGAAAATAATTTTGACTTTGATTTTCTGCAAGAGTCCCTAGATTATGGTGCCTCTTACTAAGTAGAAGGATAAAACAACTGTCTAAAAAATGAAGCTCTGTTGCCATGGGTCTGCTCCCACCGGTCCATTAAGACTGCCCATCAGATTTTTTTATCCCCCCAAAATACTCCACGACCAGCTTCCCACACTCCTCCACAATTTTTTTTTTTAAGATTTTGTTTATTATTTTTAGAGAGGTGGGTAGGGAGGGAGGCAGAGAGGGAGAGAGACATCAGTATGGTTGCCTTTCACCTGCCTCCAGCTCAGGACCTGGCTGGAGACCTGGCTTGCAACCTGGTTACGTGCCCTGGCTGGTTCACAATTCTTCACTAGTGATTCACTTCTGTGCTGCCATAGCACCCTATACAATTACTATCAGAGCACTTAGCATATCCTATTGAGATTGTCCAATTATTCAGCTATCTCTCACTATGTTAAAGCTAATTGGGAGGAATCTTTTATCTCTGTTCTCCAGAACCTAGAATATACATTTGCTGTAATTAAGTCTGGTGAATCAGTGAATAAAATATGAACTAGACATACCTCTCCCATCTGTTGTTCAATAATCTGATGTGCAATTTCTTCTATGGTTGCCATGATCTAACTGCGAAAATGTCCTGCCAAAAATAAAAACATGCCTTTTCATAATTATATCCATAAAACGTATTTACTGAAGAATTTAGAAAAGAAATCATATGAAAGGATCTTCTTCAAAGCAATAGTTAGATGGCTGGGATGGAGGGACAAAGAAAACAAAACTGGCCAAGTTACTGAAGACTGGTGAAGTTTATACAGGGTTCATACAATTATTCTCTCTGCATTTATATATATTTTAAGTATCTACTTAAACTATTCAACCAAACATTTTTTTTTTTTTTTTTTTAAGATTTTATTCCATTATTTTTAGAAAGAGGGGAAGGGAGAGAGGCAGAGAAGGAGAGACATCAATGTATGGTTGCCTTTCACCTGCCTCCAGCCACAGACCTGACTGGAGACCTGGCTTGCAACCTGGTTATGTGCCCTGGCTGGGGAATCGAACCTGCGACCTTTGGGTTCACAGGCCGGTACCTTATTCACACTGTGCTACCAGCCAGGGCTTCAACCAAACATTTTTATTTTTCAAAGATACTAAAGCCAAAACAGGAGAACCCTAATATAGATCAGTTTATTAATTTAAATAAAGGCAAACCTACCTGTAAACATATCACTGTAGCCATTTAACACACTTATCAAATATTATAAAGTGACAAAATAATTGCACTGATTTGGAAGGATAAAAGATTGCCCTAGAATCATTTCACTAATGATTGTTCTTCATTAGCGGCAATTTCTTATATATTATATTAGGGTTAATTTTAATTTTGAGAGCCTGTAAGATTGAATTGACTTTCACTTTTGCTTTTTCTCTATACAAAGTAATCAAGAATACAGAGTTTTAGCCGTGGCTGGTGGCACAGTGGATAAGGCACCAGCCTGTGAACTCAAATGTCGCTGGTTCTATTCCCCAGCCAGGGCACATAACCAGGTTACAAGCCAGGTCTCCAGCCATGTCCGTAGCTAGAGACAGGTGGAAGGCAACTACACATTGATGTCTCTCTTCCTATCTCCTTTTCCCCTCTCTCTAAAAATAATAAATAAAATCTTTTTTTAAATAAATAAAAAATAAACTTTTCATTCTATAATTATAATTAATATAAATTGCCAAATTATCTGAACTGTTTTTCTTTTGATTACTTTTCTTTAATCCTCACCAGAGGACACACTTATTAGAGAGGGGAAGGGAGAGAGAGAAACATCAATGTGAGAGAGAAATATTGACTGGCTGCCCCTCACATGTGCCCCAACAGGGGATGGAACTTGCAATCCAGGTCCTAACTGGGAATGGAGCCTGTGATCCCTCAGTCTATGGGATGACATGCCAACCAAATGAGCCACACCAACCAGGGCTCCTTTGATAACGTTTACTAAAAATTTAAATGCTTCAATTAGTTGTGCTAAAAACAGTATTTAATACTTAGTTTGATTATTCAACTACCTCTCACTAGATTAAAAGCAGTGGCCTCATTCTCTCTGGAACCACAACAGGAGACAGCGCTGTTCCCCGGACCTCTGCATTCTGGTCCCACGGTAGCAGTGGCAGGCCTGCTAACTTCTGACCCCTTCTATGAGGTCATTCCCCGCCGCCCCCCCTTTAAAAAATATATTTTATTATTTTTAGAGAGGGGGAGGAAGAGAGGCAGGGAGGGAGAGAGACATCAATGTATGGTTGCCTCTCACTTGCCTTCAGTTACGGATCTGGCTGGAGACCTGGCTTGCAACCTGGTTATGTGCCCTGGCTGGGAATCCAATCAGTGACCTTTGGGTTTGCAGGCTGGCGTCTTATCCAGTGTGCCACCAGCCAGGGACATTCTTCCCTTTTATGATTGAAGGATAACACATGTTTAAAACTGGACGGCTCTACTGGCCCACCCAGTAGAATCCCAGGAGTCCAAGAGCCTTCCTTCACTTGATCTCATCTGTGGTCTCTTCAGCCCAAGCTGGCAGCATTTCTTCTGGTATAAAATTCTCAAAAATCTTGTTGCTCCAGGCAATTCATGGTGGTATGAGCCATCCAAGAGAGACCTTTCCAGATTTCTTCTGAATAACCATTCCTCTTCTTGCATTCTGCTGTGATGACTGATTTGATTCATAAATTCCATGCCCATAATCTCTTTCACAAGTGATTATCCAGTTACATCGTGAGTAGTCTCTCTAGAACATGCTTTTTCTTTTTCTACAATATAAATAAGCTGAGTGTTTTCCAAATCTTCAAATTTTAGTTCCTTATTTCTTAACAATTAATTCCTTCTTAATTATCTCTCGCCCCTCAAATTTTACTACAAGCAGCAAGGGGGAAATCAGACTGCACCTTCAGTACTTTGCTTAGAAATATCACATAAATATCCAAGTGTATCATAAGTTCTACTTTACATGAAACACCAGAACACACCACAGCCAAGTTCTTTGCCGCTTTATAACATGGCTCCCCTTGCTCCAATTTCTAATAACATGTTCACTTTCATCTGAGACCTCACCAGAGGCATCTTTAATGTTCACATGCCTACCAACATTCTGTTTATGCTATGTGTATACCTCTCAGACGACAGCAGCTTTTTCTTCAGTTATTTTTTCTCTGAACTTTCACCAGAATTGCCATTGGCATCTGTATTTCTTCCAAAGGTCTCTTCAAGGCAATCCAAGCTTTTTCTAGCATGCATGTCAAAATTCTTTCAGCATTTCCCAGCGCCAAACTTTTAGGTATTTATTATTATAGCACTTCACCTTTCAGTACTAACATTTGTATTGGTTTACTAAGGCTGACATAACAACGTAACACAGGGGGTAGTTTGAACAACCAAAATTAACTTTCTTACAATTCTGAAAGCTGGACATCTGAGACAAGCAGTCTCAGTCTGGGTTGGCAGGACGGGTTTCTTCTGAGACTTATCTCCTTGGCTTACAGATGGCCCATCTTCTCTCTGTAGCTTTACATGTCTATACTCTGTATCTGCTGTAATCTCTTCTTACTGATAGCAACTCCAGTCATGTTGGATTAGGGCCCATCCTAACAACTTCATTTTAACTCAGTTACCTCTTTAAAGGCTTCATCTGTAAATACAGACACATTTTGAAGTGTCAGGTGTTCAGTTTATGATAAATTAGGGGGAGGGAAACAATTCAGTCCATACACTTAGGCATATATGTAGTAAGAAATGTGCAAGATCTATGTAAAGAAACCTTTAAAATACAACCTAGGGAGAGGGGAAAACTACCCGGAAGAGCACAAAATATTTGTAATGACTACCTTCAGGGAGAACTGGAAATCTGGAAATGGGGGCAGGATGGAGACTTTTCACTGAATGTTAGTGACTTTAAAAATTAAATTACCATGTGGTGCACAGGTGTTTATGTATGCAAATATAGGTTCATGCTTAATTGTGTACTCTGTCATTAGCAATGCTACAGGTAACACAGTGTGAATGGATCTGAATGTTAATATCTTTGGAATAGTATTCTTGAGTATTGAATTTAGAGCCCTTATGTAATACTGTTTTATAGATCCATATAATCCCAAGTATTTAACAAAAGAATGCTCAAGTGAAGCTTTTCTGAATATTTACTTTAGTCATTGTACCTCTTTAATTTGTGTTGACCAAAATGAGAAAACAAGAGGAATCTAGAAAACTCATCTGACCAGAAAGGCAGACTAAGGCCACTTTTCTGACTCTGGACCCTTTTCTAGCTAAACACAGCTACCCCTGCAGCCTTAAACTATTTATCATATCCTACCTGTAAAGCCTGTTAGATGCCTGTTAAGCCAGCTCATTGTGTTTTTAAATTTAATTCAATTTTCATTTTCATTTTTTTAAAAGAATTTATTCATTATTTTTAGAGAGAAGGGCAGGGAGGGAGGAAGAAAGGGAGAGAAGCATCAGTGTATGGTTGCCTTTCACCTCCCTCCAGCCATGGACTGGCTGGAGACCTGGCTTGCAACCTGGGTATGTGCCCTGACTGGGAAGAAAAAAGAATCCAAAAAATAAGGATAGTGTATGCAGTCTCTGAGACAACTTCAAGTGTTACAACATTCACATTACTGTGGTGCCAGAAGGAGAAGACAAAGAGCAAAAATTGGAAATTTATTGGAAAAAATAATGAAGAAAAATTTCCCTAATTTGGTGAAGGAAGTAGACAACCAAGTCCAGAAAGTTCAGAGTCCCAAACAAGATGGATGCAAAGAGGCCCACTCTAAGACACACCATAATTAAAGTGCCAAAGGTTAAAGATAAAGAGAGAATCTTAGAAACAGCAAGAGAAAAGAAGTTACTGACAGAGGAGTTCCCATAAGACTTGTCAGCTGACTTCTCAATAGACACGTTGCAGGCTAGAAAGGACTGGAAAGAAACATTCAAAGTCATGTCAAATATGGACCTACAACCAAAACTGCTCTCTACCCAGCAAAGATATAATTTAGAATTGAAGGGCAGATAAAAACCTCCCAGGCAAGAAAAAACTAAAGGACTTCATCATCTTCAAACCATTGTTAGAAGAAAGATGAAAGGAACTTGAGATAAAGATCAAAACTATGAACAATGGCCAAAAAAGTACAAATCTATCAATTGAATAAAAATAAAAAATCCTAAACAAACAAGAAGAACAGAGACAGAATCATGGAAACAGAGTGTTTTGATGGTTGTCAGATGGGAGGGAGTTGTGGGGGAATGGGTGAACAGGTGAGGGGATTAAGTACAAATAGGTTTAAGTACAATAGGTAGTTATAGTATGAACAGCCAAGGTGGTGTATAGGAAACAGAGTAGCCAAAGAATTTATATGCATGACCCATTGACATGAATGATGATGGGGGAATTTCCTGAGGGGGGAAAATCAGGACAATGGTAATAGTATAATCAATAAAATACAATAAAATAATTATGCTGTGTCTTCGTGCAGGCCTCTTTGGGTTGATCTTGTTTGGGACTCACGCCAAGTCAAATAACCTTTCACCATGTATTTGGCTCCCTTCACCCTTTACTACTCCCTAACCTCCTCCTTTTTGATAACCACTATACTGTTCTCTGGGTCTATGAGGGGAGTTGCAAATTTTTTTCAACTTAATTTTATTGTTGTTCTATTATATCATCCGCTTTTTCCTCCCCTCTGCCCCCTTCCCCATCCACCTGGGAGTTGCAATTTTTAATACGAGATTAGAGATGGCCTTACTGAGGCAACATTTTAGCAAACATAAATGGCACAGATTTATGCAAAAAAATATTCTCATTAAAATCATGTTAAGACAATTTTTTACTGCCCGGCTGGTAGCTCAGTGAACAGGCACTGGCCTGTGAACCCAAAGGTCATTGGTTCGATTCCCAGCCAGGGCACATAACCAGGTTGCAAGCTAGGTCTCCAGCCAGGTTCGTAGCTGGAGGCAGGTGAAAGGCAACCACACATTGATGTTATCTCCCTTTCTTCCTCCTTCCCTGCCCTTCTCTCTGAAAAATAATGAATAAAAATAAATAAAAGCCCTTAAAAAAAAGAAAAAATTTCAATGATGAAGAGAAAATGTTTATGACAAACTAAATGCAAAGATCAAGGAACAGAATTTTATTTACAATTGATTTTAACTACGTAAAACACACAAGACTAAAAATAACATTTTAAAATGTTAACAGTGACTTTTCCAGGTGGAAGTATACAGGCTACTTATTATCTTCTTTATGCCTGTTGAATGGTATTAACTACTGTAATTGGAAAAGTAAGCATTCTGTCTTCTGTGCCTACTGTATTGTGTGCTCACTCAATCTCTTAAAACATTGTCCTTTTTTGCATAGATGGCCATCTTTAATAGACTTCTAAGACCCGCAGTTTTTCAATGAACTTACTTTTTTATAGAAAAAAATATTTTATTTATTTTAGAGAGAAGGGAAAGGAGGGAGAATGAGAGAGAAATATTGATGGGTTACCCCTCACACATACCCTGACCAGGGACCCAACCTGCAACCCAGGCATGTGTTCTGACCAGGAATGGAACTAGAGACCTTTCAGTTTGCAGGACAGCATCCAACAACTGAGCCACACCAGTCAGGGCCAAAGTAATTTTTTTTTCAACGAATCTAGTGTTTAACAGTACCTAGTTTTCATTATCTGAATTCAACAAGTATTCACTGAAATATATTCAACAGGCACTGTGAGACTCTGTGTCTTGACAGTGAAGAAGATAAAGATCTGTCTCATGGAGCTTGTGTTTAAACGAAAAACAAAAAACCACAACAACCCATTAAAAAAAATTATGTATTAAATGCTATGAAGCAAACTAGGAGGGAGTGACAATGAGAAAAAGAAACAAGTAGAGGAGAGTCTACACAAGTAGTCATGTCCTAAGGCTTCAAGTCAATGAATCAGAGTTCCAATCCCATTTTCACTACTTACCAGATGATTACATGTCACTTAACCTGAGGCTCAGTTTCCTCATAAATGAAATGGAGTCAATAAAATCTTCAAAATACTGTAAAAATTCAATCTAAGTGAGAATATCTACACCAATGGCTAACAGTCTCTGATTAAAAAATAAGATACTTCTCGAAAGTTAGCTGAATAAACAAAATGCTCTATAAATGAACAAAAGGAGCTCAGAAAAACACCACACAGGTGAAGAAGGGTCCAAGAAAACTTTATGGAAGAGACATCTGAGGTAGGTACTGAAGGATTAGTATTCTTATCAGCCTGAAGGACAAGGCAAAAAGCATGAGGATGTTGCCTTTACTACTCTAGAGCTAGCTGACACACAAGAGGCACAGTTCTCTATTTTGGGCCCTAATTTTTTTTTTTTTTTTTTTAACATCCACCGCGACCTCACCTCTATGTACCTTATCCACAGAAAATAATATCAATGGTGCCATCCTTCCATTCAGATTCAGAAGTTTAATCTGCGTTCTTTGCCTACGTGATACAGTTCATTTTCTCTTCCCAACACCTGTTCTCTTCCATTCTTTCCCCAGTAGTCCCACTCCCATCAAGTTAATGTAGGCTTCTGTCATTCAAAGCAGTGTTTTGTCAACTCTGTTTTATAAGCCACTTATAGACAGGGAAATTAACTTATTTCCTTTTCATAAAAAGGAAATTAGAATAGAAATTAGTGCATCAGGTATAGTGACAGAACAGTCAGTCTCCTGTCAATTTTATTTCAATGATATGTGTGCAGGTGTGTTGAAGCAGATGCAAAAATGTTTTTACCCCTGTGCAGTGTAGTAAAAAAAAAAAAAAATTGAAAATAAAACAAAGTTTCTCTTTTTCCCCCCTGGTAGGGTGGGTCAAACATCTCTAAAAATCTGATGGAAGTTTATTTTTTCCTCACCAGAAAACACAAGTTCACATTGATTTAAACTACAAATGAAGGTATATGCTGAATTTCAAGGGGTTCATTAAACCTCCTGTGGCCAGTCCAAGGCCTTCAAGTTAAGAACCTCTGGGGTAAAATTTCAGCTACTGCCAGAACTGAGTTTCCTAAATGTATATTTAATATACACAACTTTGTGTACCTGAAAGGCCCCTAGCGGCAAGAACCACCTTTACATATATTTGAAGTCCCAAGAAGGCAAATACCATCTTTTTTTGTCAGTAACTATGACAAGTAGAAATATCTCAGGATGCTTACAGATTTGAACCATATCCTTTTTTTTCCTGCTTCAGAATAACAAAGAATAAAGTTTCAGCCCTTCTGGTGTTTTTTATTGCAATATTTATTAAGCTCCTATGACATGCCCAGTGCTGTGGACATATAAAGGAGAGTTCCTTTAAGTCTGACTTCCTCACCTTTTCATTTTGTGGGCTATCACTATGGAGAGAAGTCTCTTTCCTAATACACCATTCCAATCTCCTTATCCCTCATAATTCCAATTCAACTTTAAGATTCAGTTCAAATGTTTGTTTTGTTTAATCCAATCTTTCTGGGTGAGTGTAGCACTTATTATATACACTAAAGTTGTTAAGTAGGATCCACAGACTTTTACTATTTTATGCAAAGTTATTATGTAAAGATGCATTTTTCTTTAAGGCCAGTCCATAGCTTTTAAAAGATTTTGAGGTTGCAGACGGTCCTATAACGCAAAAATGGTAAATAATTATATTTATACTATTAATGCTTAGCCTATGCAGTTTCTTTTGTCTTCTCTATTCCCCAAGTATTTTGGGAAAGCTTGCTGACTTTGATTTTTGATTCCCTTAAAACCCATCCTAAAAACTGAAATACCCCTACAAGGATAACATTAGATTTCATGTGATCCACTGTTTTATAAAAATATATGGAAATACTTTAAAGCTACCAATTGCACATATAAGCAAAATTTAAAAACAATCATGAACGAATCACACAGCATCGTTTAAAATTCAAAAACCTCCAAGTCAAAGGCCTACTTACTTACAACTTCCAGAGGCACAAAACTCCTAAAGGCCTTACTTTCAATTCATTATGCTCTTCCTTTCCAGATTTCCCTTAATTTCTTTCCTTCTTTCTTCTTCCTTTTTTTTTTTAACAGGCTGACCTACTTAATGAAGGTTATGGGACAACTTGGTAACGTTTGCCATTCATAAAACAGTATCTGCAGATGCTGGAGGCTGGGTCGCTTAACAAAAGAGCTCCTGCAAGCTTGGCCATTCCAAGTGCAGGGAGTACCCAAGGCCGATCCATTTTACTTCTCCAAAGACACCGATCGGGAGGCAGCGGCGACTCCCGTCCCATTTGTTTGCAAGTTGGGGGCGTTATTGTGTGCCCCCCCCCCCCGCTTAAGCACAAGAATTAGTCAAGGGCCCCCCCTCAAGGAAAAGTATTCACACTTCGGCTCGCAGCCACCGGGGCGGGCGCGCGTCTCTCCCGCGCCACGCCGACCACCGAGGCCCCGGTGCGCGGCTCCCAGGGGCGGGGAAGCGCCCCGACGGAAGCTTTTCCCGCAGTTGAAAGGTCAGAGGCGCCGCGGGAGGCGCCACGGGAGAGGCTGCCGAGCGAGCCAAGCTGCTCGTGGACTCCCCCCAGCGCCCCGCCGCCCGGCCCCACTCCGTGCACCGGGCCCCGCGCCCCGCCTCCAGCCTCTCCTTTCTCGGAGCCCCGCGCGTTCGGCCCCGCCGCTCCGGTTACTCTCGGCGCTCCCTGCCCCCCGAGCAACCCGCCGCGAAGCTGCCCTGCCCGAGCGGCCAGCTGGGCCGCCGAAGCCCTGCAGGACCCTGGGGTGGGTCGTTTGGCAGTTGGGAGAAAGGGACACCCCCGCCCCTGCCCCGGGCGCGACCGCTTTTCTCAACACTCGCGCTTCTTACCGGCTTCTCTGCCGAGTTAGGTCCAGCGCCGGGCGCGGACCTGATGGTCCCGCTGCGGGGGCTGCCGGGGGTCTTTGGGAGGAGACAGTTTGGAGAAAGCTGGAGGGGTGAGGGTAAAGAAAAGTGGGGGTAAGCAGCTTTCTGGGTTTGTGTATTTGGGCGGGGGTCAGAGTTCGTGACCTCTCAGCTCCACGGTACACGCTGCCTTCTGCGCCTGCGCCTGTATGGAATGGCGAACCGGCGAGAGGAAGTCGTGACGTCCCCTGGGTGGGATGAAAGAACCGGGCCACTCTAAAGCGACTGCCCCCTAGTGGCGGGGAGGGAGACTGCCCCGCTATTGCTGCGTACAGGAGGGGAGAGAGCTTACTAAAGGCTGTCTTTAAAGAGATGAGTCATTTCAGATATGAGTGATGATAACCTCATCAGTCAAGGCAGTTCTGTTATAACCTGTGGGAAACTGGGCTCTGTTACAGGCTCTTCTACTCTAACGTTTCTTAGAGGACTAACAAGTCTGGGGAGACCCCAGTAAGATATTTAAACTTGCCTTCAATAAAATGACAAGCTGGGGTAGAGAATCCTGTGTAGTAAGCAAAGGTTTGCTTACCAATTATTCTAAGTAAATAGGTATAATCGCTAAATGGTTCAAGGATATAATCACTTAAAATATAAGGTTCCTTGCCCTGGCTGGTGGCTCAGTGGATAAGGTGCCGGCCTGCAAACCAAAGGTTGCTGGTTCGATTCCCAGTCAGGGCACATAACCAGGTTGCAAGCCAGGTCTCCAGCCAGGTCCATGGCTGAAGGCAAGTGAAAGGCAACCATACATTGATGCTTGTCTCCCTCTCTGCCTCCCTTATTCCCCTCTCTCTGAAAATAATAAAATTAAACAAAAACAAAAACTATATATATATATATATATATATATATATATATATATAGTTCCTGAAGGTTGGTTTTTGTCTGATTTGTTCAGCGGTTGTAGCCCCAAACCTATAGGGACAGTGCCTGGTGGTTAATAAAAGTTTATGAAACGAATAGGTATTGATGGAACATCACATTCTGACAGTGACCATCTGCGGCACAGGAATGGGGTGGGAAGAGCTGTCCTGTGTGCCAACTACTGTGTGATGGTTTGGACTTTGAAAGAAGGGGTCCTTAAAGTTCCTTAGTGTTGATTGATAAGCAGCCATGGATTCGGGCCGGAAACCCAAGTGAAGGAAATCAAAGGTGCACTGAGAGGAGAGCGTGTCCTCTGTCATTTCCCTCTGGAATTAGGCAGCCAAACACAGGAAAAAGGAAGTGCAACAGCCCCTAACAAGTAGAAATATAATTTATGGTTTGTTCTCTAAAAGCCCTCCTCTTCCTTTGGTATTATTCTGTTTGGTGGTTTTAAGGAAGTTCCTCAGCTCCTCCTCCCTCCACCCCCCAAGTCCTTAAAGTGAAAGCTAGGAAAGCAGATTATAGGTCCAAAAGAAAAAGGCAATCTTGAGACTTTTCCCTATTTTCAGTACATAATATGCATGCTTGTGGTTGCTCCTTATTATCCAATTAATTGGTGTAAGTTACAATAAGTTGACTTATTAAAATGTGGAGGTAGAAGCCATTTGGGGAACATCATTCTTGAGGAAAATAGGTCAGTATGGTTCATCTTTAAATGTGTCTCTAAAAAAATATGGTTTAAAAGACATCATCACACCAAAAGTAAATTTATTTTGTATAAATATAATACATATTAACATTATTTACAATGCTAACATTTGATTTATAAAGGCTCTATTATCTATATGGACAATAAGATACAGACACCATTTTAAGTAAAAAGTATTTCTAGAAGTTCATAAGTCATTTAAAAAACAACAGCATTTCAAGATTGGTTTTTAAGATGCTATGACTAACTTATATAAAAGAAAAGTCTGCTCCCCCTTTAAACTTCCCCCTCAATGGAAAAAAAAAAGGAATTTGATGTATTGAGGCTTTTTGAAAATTTACTACCACTTTTACCTTTTAAAAAATATAAATTATTTCTCTCTTTTATTAAAGGGGGGAAAAGTTATAGGTAATGCTTTCCTTTAGAAAGTAACATTCAAAAGTGGCATAGGCTCCCGAATGATATTTGTATACTGGGACACTGAAAAAAAAAAAAAACACAAAAAACCGATCCATTAGAAGTAATTTACCAAACAAACCCTGGGTACCCAGCGCATGCAAGGCGCTCTGCCAGATGCTGAGGGGAATCTCAAATGAACAAGATACAGCTGCTGTTCTCATGGATAGGGATGTGGTAAGTACCATAAGAAAAAATTTTTTACAAGCTAAGGGCTATATGAGGGGACAAAAAGGAAAAACAAATCTAGTCTGAAGAAATAGAGGAGAAGGACTAAAGAAAAGCAGGGCTAGGACTGACTTCACAGAGAAGGTTTGGATAAACAGGAATAGAGGGGAGGCAAGGGTGAACAGAGAAAGGTTGGGTGGGGGCCAGCTGCAGTATACACTCTGAGGAAGTGTTCCACCCCAAGCCACCAGGAAGCCGATGAAAACTGGAAGAGCAGGAATGAAACTAGAGCTTTGCTTTAGATGATGGCTCTGGCAGTGTATAAAATGGGACCATGCAAGGAAGGCACTGGAATTAGAAGTCACTCCAGTCACTGGGGCTCCAGCTGGGGTCTGTGCACCAACAGAAGGGCAGTGAAGAGGAATCGCAGTGCGCCCTGTGGAGACTTGGAGCAGGATTATGGAACCTAGAGTGGTGTTTTTTGCATTACGGAAGAAAATAAACACATTTAAATGAAAGCAAGTTGAGTTTTAGTGATGTAAAAAGTTTAAAATGCTTAAGGACACATGTAGATGTCCAACAAGTTGCACGTGGCCCTGTAGGATGGTGGAATGTGTAGCCTAAGATCTGAGTTATAATAAGGGCATTTGGGGACTGTGAAATGTGGATGACAAGAATACCTTACTTGCAGAAGAAACAAACATGCAAACAACATTCAACAAATATTATCCCTTAAAAGATACAGGGTAGGTATTTTATGAGAAACTGACATATTAGACATAGCATCTGCCTCCAAGGAGTGTATAATAAGAGAAATAGGATTTACTTCTGAAAATCCCAATGACTACATTTGACCACACATCTCAAACTTCAAAAACAGTACAACGAGAACACACTCCAAGACTTAGGAGCAGATGCTGTGGTAACATTTACATTTTAACTAGATTACCAAATACCAGGATCTCCCTATTTCTGGATATATTCTACCAACCAAATATAAAATGCACGTTTGGCTAACAAAACTACACTTTAAAGTTGTCTTCTTCACTTAGTTGTTTCATTATATGGTCATATTAAACAAGGTTGCTCCGATGATCTCCTTTTGAGAAATGCTACTACATAATTAAATCAAGCTTTTGGTTGAAGAGAGAATTCTTGAATTCTTGAATTAAGAATTCTCTCTTCAACAGGACAACAAAAGACAACAGGAGTATACCAGGTACATTAGAAAACAAGGTAAAAAGGGTTGGAGAGGTTCAGGAACGTGAAATGATATCAAAGATAAGCATTCTCATTTTCCTAGGGCTCTGGTGGTTCTCCACATTTGCAGCGCCCCGAGAGAAAGGGGCACACATTAAGAATGCCAGCCTTCCCCTAATTTAACCTGCCATCCAGGTTACTTTCAGAATCCTATTTGGCTTAACTTTATAACTGCTCTTCTTTCTCCTCTTTATGAATAAAAGAAGATGCTTTAAAAGAGTTTGATTGAAGCACATGTATCAGTGGAATAAAGTAGTTTTGGGATCTAGATACTAGTCATACTTTATCCTCATTTACAGAATGCACCCAATATATCCGTTCTCTCTAAAATATTAACAAGTGATATTTTCAAAGTAGCTTCATAACAAAATATATATAATTAGGATTTTTGGTGGACATTGAATTAGCCAACTTAAATAAATAATTGATCAGCTTTAGTAAGTTATGAGGACTGATAAGGGGAAAAGGGAATGTAATACTATTCCACATTTAAAACATCTTCATTGGTTGGGCGGAAAGTTGTAACTCGTTGTGTTCCTCAAAAGGCTATATTTCATATTTTAAAAAACCTTCCATGGGGCTAAACAAATAGTACTAGCATATGAGTTTCACATATAATTAGGAGAATTAGAAGTTTGTACAATGTTTTTATATTTAGGTTTATAACTAGTTCTTGCTTTGGCCAGCTGTTGAAAGATAGAATAGCCAGCCTGATATTTTTCAAGATTCTGAGGTTTAAATCAAACCTTGTAGTCAAAAGGTTGAGAGCTTTATAAGGAAAAAGAACTTCAAATAACTTACTATTCTAAGAAGTGCTAGGCCCAGTGAAGCAGAAGGAAATACTTTATAAGGCAATGTTAATTGGTCTCCAAAACAGATATACTAAAAACCACAGAGATTTTCACATGGAAACCTTATTTATACTATCTTGATTAAAATTAATGATCTACAAAGAAGTATTAAGTTTACCTACAGCAGCACAAAGACGGGAGGTAGCCTATGAGGACTGCGTGTAAGGTTGCAATAGGGTTTGAAATGATTCCATAGCAAGCAATAGCCAGGAACACCTATAGCAGCCAACTCTAGATTTAACAGGAACTCAGGTGCTGCCCCGAAAAACATTCAAAAGGCTTCAGAAAGGCACTCGGTAATTCTCTGGCAATCATAAATATCACAGTGAGTTAGGAAATCCTTTGTGTAAAAGAAAGGAAAATTCTGTGCCCTTTAATGAAATATTATATGAATAACCTTGCCTTTTAGGATAATTTACATTTAGCTTAAGCTCAGTCAATAAATATTATTACGAACATCAGGAATGACTTTAATCATTTCATTTTTCTTTTGCAAACCAATGGTATTTACAAAGTAGTTCCTACATTAAGCAGTGAGTGCACCAGAATTACGAATATAAATCTTTCCCAATGAGATGCACTGACGGTTAAAAAAATAATGGACTTTCAAAAATTTATCAGGGAGAATGTAACACAAAGTGGTAGTAAAAAACCTTAAAAGAAAGACTATTACACAATTTCAGTTAATACTGGCTTAGAATTTGTGCTTTTTTGATATGGTAATTCCAGTTCATTTCCAAAGGCACAATATTACAGGAAATGTTACATTCTTTTTAGACATAAATACACTATTGACTTGGGCTCAGAACACTTACAATAGCAAGGGACATTATGTAATATAATGCTTGACATATTTTGCTTTTTTAAAAAACAACACCCTTATGTTTGTGTTAAGCTGGTAACTTTTTAAAAAAAGATTTTAAAAAAGATTAGACTTAATTAATGTAAAGGCTATAGAATTAATTATTTGTATTCCTCTGCAAATGAAAATATCGTCTTTCCTACTTATTTCTAGTTAAATAAAAATGCAGATTTTATTCCTCTGCTATAATTCCTTGATGATGTAACATTATGATATGAAGTACAGTGTAGTAGAAATGCTTGAGATAATTTACTAGAATTTCATTTCACAGTTACTGAGGTAGAAGTTGGCCTGTGTTTTTTCATTAAAAGATGCAAAAGTTTGTCTTAGTTTATTGATTTAAAGACATGCGTTTTTATCATAAGCAGTTTTATAATCATAATTTCTAAACCAAACACTGCATGAAACTTGCTCCTTGATGTGTTTTTTTATTTACAAAGACTTTCCAATAGTGAGAACATTATTACAAGGTAACACCGTAAAACACATCGAGAAAACAGGTGGACTATGTCACAAATAGTTACAACACACAGTATTAAGATACATTTTCTGATTTCTAAAGAAATGGTACTTTAGAATTCAGTGTGAATTTCAGAAATAATTCTCACTTAGGTAAACATCAAAAATTTAATAAATAACATACATGAAATAAAAAACATTAAAAAAATTACCTTATACCTAACAAAATAATTTCTTATATTTGATGAAGATTATGGTTGGATTTATCTTGGCAGTGCTGATTTGTATCACATTGTTGTTCTTTATTTTCTCCATTCTGATGAAATCCTACCCTTTTGGGATCACCAAGAAAAGGTGAATACTGCTACAATATTGTGCCTTCCTGAAATGCTTCTATCCACCTATTAATAAGAGAAATTTGTTAGATTTGTAAAGTACAATTATCCGATATATGTTATGTTAATATAGATAACAGCTGTGCCAGTGAATCTAGTTACCCTAACAGCATATTTAAGATCTTTCCTATAGCAAACTAGAATTCTGCATATATGGAACTATCCTTAATTGGTAATTTGGCCCAGAACTTGGCCTGAAAAGTGCACCTCTTATTTCTGTGGGGTATGAGGAAGGCACCATTTCATGTAAATGCTCTATGAAATCCTGATGATCCCATTTAATTTGTTTTGAAAATGAGTATATCTGCAAAGGCCTTTTTTTCAATCCCCTTTCTGCTCTGTCCCTGTCTCCTCCTTCCTTCTTTAACCAGAGTCCATCCCTTAACCAGAGATTCCTTGGGTATCCATAGTCTAGACATGTTCTAAAATTTTCAAAGATAGCCCTGGCTGGTGTGGCTCAGTGGATTGGCGCAGGCCTGCCAACCCAAAGGTTGCTGGTTCGATTCCCCAGTCAGGGCACATAACCAGGTCTCCAGCCAGGTCTATAGCTGGAAGCAGGTGAAAGGCAACCATACACTGATGTTTCTCTCCCTCTCTGCCTCTCTCCCTTCCCTTCTCTCTAAAAAGTAATGAATAAAATCTTAAACAAACAAACAAACAAACTAACTCTGGATGGTGGCACAGTGGATAAGGCACCAGCCTGTGAACCCAAAGATTCCCAGCCAGGGCACATAACCAGGTTGCAAGCCAGGTCTCCAGCCATGTCGGTAGCTGGAGGATGGTGAGAGGCAACCATACATTGATGTTTCTCCCCCTTTCTTCTTCCCTCCCTGCCCTTCTCTCTAAAAATAATAAATAAAATCTTTTTAAAAATAATAAAGTAAAATAAAATTTTCAAAGAAAGGGAATCTAACATCTAGTCTACTGGTGATCAAAATTTTGCCTGGAACAGAAAAGTGTCTCAGTTTCACAGAAGTCTTTCTGAAACCCTTTAGTCTCAAGGTTGTATCTGACAATACACAAAGCTGCAATTACCCAGTGGACACTTGGAGGTCGTGTCTTTGTACTGCCCTAGTTGTATAATTGTTTATGAACTTGAGAGGAACAATCAAAACCACTCACTTTAAGTAGGAAACACAGCATGGCAGAATTGGCGCAAATTTCAAGGACAGAGTTTTTAAAAATTTAAATTTTAAGTGTAAATGGCATATGTTATACCATAAGACCTTTAAAAAGCCAAAAAGTTTCCATTAAAGTCAACATGTTTTACTATTCTGTAATATGCAAAAAAGCAATACATATATTAATACTTTCTAAGAGTATTAATACTCATAATTTAGCTTGTATTAATTCTAAATTACAAGTAAACTGATTCTTTTCACTAAACTACAATCAATTCTGTCTTCTATTTTCTCCCAATTTTTATATATATTTTTTTCTGTTTGTTCAATTGTGTCTTGAAATTTTTATCTTGTCAATTTAAAGATATAAGCAAAATATGTATATTCAAAAGCAATACTTATCAGTTTGATGATGAATATAGATGAAAATGATGAGAAATACAGAATATCAGGGCAACTACTATTTTATGTAAGTAATTGTTCCAGAAAAAAAAAAAAAAGGCTAAGTGGCATAATTGAAAAATATTTTTCAGTACACAAAAGGGATTATTTGGAGTAACAGCTACAAACAGCTGGCTAACACAAACTTGGGCAAAAAAAGTCTTAAGGAGTATTTGTAACATTATACCTGATTAATTTTCAAGAACATATGTAATTCTGGTACATTAATCCTCACTGCCTTAAGAAATGACAAGCCCTGCATTTTTTTTAATCTGCATATACTTTTTGGGTCTTCAGAAAACATGAGCATCTCTTAATGAAAACAAAAATGCATATCTTGTGAGGTAAAAATAAAAACAAATGAAAAGAGAGGTGAACTGAATTATTTTGTTCAGAAAGGACCTTGAACTCACAGAGATATGCTTCTTTATATTAAGCAACTTTATGATATCTAAATATTCTTGTTCGAATTTTGAAGAGACTGTTTCAGCCTTTACCATCTAAAATATCTACTTCAATATAAAGTAAAATGAAATCTATCTCTTTCTACTCAGTCATTGGGAATAGCATGGGAGCCTCTTGATGCGTTTGACCTTTTTCCCAAAGAATCTAGCAAGCAGCTGTTTAAACTCCTGCTGTTCCCCAGCACAATGGAATCATTGGACTGCCAAGTCCTGGAATGTTTCAAGAGAAGATTCTTACCCCGATTGAAGGAAAGGTCAAATACCTCAGCTTTCCTTCCTCCCAGCAGAGCAGCATCATGCTGCTTCCTCAGAAGTTATGCGTACTCAAAATAGTTTGGACGGAACCACTTATCTTCTTCCACTTATCTTCTTCCCCCCTCTGCCTCCTGAAAATGTTCCAGGTCCTCTTGCCTGTCTTTAGAAACAATTCTAAAGAGTTTGAATCATATCTTAAATCTTTCTGATCTGGGTCCTGATTTAAATTCTCAGTTGTTCCTATGCATGAAAGTAGGTTATCTTATTATCAATGATTTAAAATAATTCAAAGGTTCATGCATAAAAGAAACCTATGTCTAAATTACTTACTTCTGTGCTGAATGAGCGTCATCTGCTTTGAATATATAAAATACCATGTTTTTGTGCAGTAACTGGAATACTCTAGACTCCGAATTCTCGTCTTTGATTTGAGTGACAGTGAATCCTAGTAAAGGCTGACTCTCCAAAGCTGCCACATCCTAATTTAAAAAGACACAGAGGGTGACAATTTTTAAAACTGATACGAAATTTAGATGTGTGAATTCCTGATGTATATGCATATATAACACAATGATAATTCTAGCAACTTAGTTTTCATTTATTCAACAATATTTACTAAGCCACCCACTCCCCCCTCTTCTAGGAGCCAGACACTGTGCTAGACGATCTTCAACGTGTTCACGTCCACTGAATTTCACATATTTCCCCACAACACAGGAGGTAGGTAATTCCATTACTTTCCCTTTATGACAGCAGAAAACACAGCTTAGAACGGGAAACGATTTGCCCCAGTCCCACTAAGGAAAAGCTGGGACCTTGGAGCAGCGGTTCTCATAGATGTTGGAACACATGGTGATCAGATAGGAGATAAGGGTAGTATTAGAGCAAAAGTCAGAAATTGTTTATAACCCAAAGGCAATCTAGGTTGTCTGTGCTGATGCCTGATCAATATAATCTGGAGATAGTCAAGGGGATGTCATCCAACAGAGCTTGCAGAAAGGGTGAGAACCTCTGCCTTCAGTGAAGTAGACAGTCACATGGCGACCCCCCTCCCCACGACCGGAAAACCCTTACATTTTAATACTATGGAAAATTCCTAATATTTTAAACAGGTCTCTAGACAAAACAAAGACATTGTTCACATTAAAAACAATAGCAACCTCTCCCCCTCCAAAAGCAAAGCAAAACAAAACATGAACAAAGAGATTAAATAAATACTGTAACCATTTCCAGTTTTCACTATAAAACAAGTCCCCCAATTTATGCATCTTCAGATTCCAGATCTTACCTCACTTGCAGCATATGTGTATAGCACTTTATTTTTTATGACAAACCACAAGTGCTTCCAAGGTTTTTTATTGCCCTTTGATCTGTACAAATAGCCACTCATAGAAGAATCTTCTGTATTCGCTGATACCTAGATAAGCAAACCCCATACATAGTTTAATGGTGTTCAGACAAAAAATTTCAAAATAATAAAATTGCTTTTAAGAATTGGTTCTGAAAGCAATAACTATAATATTAATGTTTAGGAAGAAACTGTTTATTTTCAAAGCCTTACTGTACAAATGGAATACTTGCCATTACCATGGGCTAGAAACCCTTTTAGAAGTCTACCTGGTTTGCATGTGTATGCTTCTTTGTGGGTTTGCCTGTGTTTTCTGGGTTGCCAGAAGAAAAATAATTTCAAAGGTCATAAAGGATTTTTTAAAGCTGCATTTTGGTGACTGTGTGTATTATTTATTGCTTTTATCCTGGTAACTAGGGAAAATGACTTAAAACTTTAACTCTGTCCCTGAAATTAAACAAACAAACAAACAAAACTATACCACAGAAAAGTAAATAGAAAATTGTGTGATTAATGATGATTCTAAGAATCAGTTTCTGTTCCCCCAAATTTCGGTGTGAAAGGCGAGAAACTTGTTTTACTTCATAAAAGGCTAAAAATGTTTTCATCTCTAGACAAAAAGTACTAAGCTTTTAACGATTATCATTTGGCAGTTGAAACTTTCTCTCTCTCTCTCTCTCTCTCTCTCTCTCTCTCTCTCTCTCACAGGAACACTAGAGATGTAAAAAGCTAGTTTAGGATTTGCCTTCTTGGTGGTGCAGTGAACAGACTCTTAGGTGGCTCCCCATGGCTTCCTCTGAAAGTCACACTGTTGTACAATCTCCTCCCCTTTAATGTGGGCAGACCTGTGACTGGCTCCTAACAGTGCATGGTGAAGGTGACGGATGTCACTACCCTGACTGTTATATAAGACTTCATCTTGCCAGTAGACAGCTCCAGAGACTGTTCCCGTTCTGGCTTTGAAGAAGTAAGCAGCCATTTTGGGAGGAGATGAGGGCAACCTCTGGGAAAAGCAAATCAGCAGCCATGGCCCTGTCTTACAACTGCAAGGAAATGAATTCTGCCAACAACCTGAATGAAGATGGAAGCAAACCCTTCCCTAGTCAGCCTCCAGATGAGAACTCAACAACATTATGATTGTGAATGTTTGTGGCCCTGTAGAGATCCCAGCTAAGTTATGCCTGAACTCCTGAGATAATAAATGTGTGCTGTTTTCACAGAGTAATCAAGAGAATAAAATGTAAAACACTACAGGCCACAAAACTAGCACAGGTAGAACTAATTAATAAATAATCAAAATGGGAGTGTCCAGAAAGGCAGTACTGTCTGATTTCTGACTTGGTTGACTGAACACCTGAATTTGACAGCAGTGAGGCCTGTGTAGGCTATTATCACTTTTTAAAATCTTCTCTTAAGTTTAAAGGAAAGACAACCTACTATTAGTGATATCAGCTGTATATAACCAGCCAATGCCTACAAATAATCGTACAAACCAGTAAATGTTTATAAAATGCCCAGAATATGCTGCAGAGTTCTTCCCTCTGGTCTGCTCAAAGTAATTTTAAAAATTCATGTGTCAAGTTATCTTTACTTTCTATCATTTCTATAAAATGTTTTGCAAACCTTTTGACAGCCATTTTCTAAATGACTCAAGTCATATGGGACACTGAACAAGAGAGTGAGGCATCAGGCACACCTCCTCACCAGTATTAAAATGTATGCCTTAACGGTAGTGAGAAATGACATCTTCCTTCACGAATGAAAAACAGTCTATTCTATGAGGATGAATAATTCAGCCTCTATCAGGTTGCAAGTTTAATGGAAACACTTACTTCTTTGAGAGCAGCTGGGATTTTTTTCTGTTTCCTCCCTGAGGGAATACTTTGTAAGACTGATGATAAGGCGCTTGAAGATTTGTGATTTCCAGGAGATCCAATCTTAGGAGAGCACTGGCGATCTAAAGGAAATCAGGTATACTTATATAGCTAATGGTGACCATTCTGCTATTCAATTTAATTCAGATCAATAAACAGTGCATAAAATATCCATGGAAGGATATGCAAGAAACTGATGACACTGATGGCCCTGGGAACAGAAGATGGGTGGCCCGAACCTGAGTGGGAGGAAGGCTTTCTACTATCTATGATTTTATACTTTTTCAACACTAAGCCATGTCGAAGGATTATACTTCTGTGCTTTTAGAATTCTGAAATGTTGCTGTACCACCAACTTATAGAAAAATTTTAAAACTTGACTCCTGACTTAAAAGAAAATCTAACACCATTTAGTACCTAGATAGCTGTCCAAGTAATATTACAATGAACAAGGTGCTAGAAAAGGGGCTATGAGACAAGATGAGCAAGCAATTAATTTTGACAGAACAGATTCAGCAAAAGCTGGGAAGAGAATGAGGTGTTTGAGTTGGCCATGAAGGGGAAGAATGCTCCATGAAGAGAGGTCAGCATAAGCAAAAACAGACAGAGGTGAAATTAGATCATCTATTTGGAGGATAATGAGCCTGGAAATGAAAGGCCTGTTCTGAGGAACCTGGGCTGTTGTTTAGGCAGTAGGAAATCAAAGACCTTTTAGGCAGAGAGTGACATAAGCAGACTGAATTCAGAAAAATAAATCTGCTGGTAGGAAGGAGGAAGGATTTGCAGCAAGAAAACCTGTTAGGAAATTAACACAGTAATCCAGATTAAAAGATAATGAAGGCCTTATCATGAGACAAAGAAATCAAGAGAAAGACAGGTTTTCAAAGATAAGTTAAACAAAATTTACTGACCAAATGGCTGTGGATAATGAGGAAAATTCAAAAATTAATTTTGAATGTTTGCAGCCTATGTTATATACCCAGCAAATAAACAGAGGAACATAAAAGTTGGCAAAGGATTAGATGGATATGTCTTCTTGCAAAAAATGTACACACACAATAACAAACTCAATATACAGATTCTGAAATAGTATGTCATTTAGTTGTATTCACTCAGATATTCTTATTTGCTGATGAAAATGAAATGATGGAAATGAAAGATAATCTTTTTAAAATTTAGAACCTAAAGGTTTCAGGAATTTAACTAAAGATCTCTTGCCAAAATAAAGACTAGAACAGTCCTGCTACTTGCATTTATACTAACCCCAGGAATGGACACCTGTGAATAATGAGTACACAGATATGATTTATCATTTTGTATTTAGTGAATACACATTTAAGATGTTATTTATTTATTTTTAGAGGGAGGGGAAGAGAGGGATAAAGAGAAGGAGAGAAACATCAATGTGCGATTGCCCCTTACATGCCCCGAGCTGGGGATCTGGCCCGCAATCCAGGCATGTGCAGTGACTAGGAACTGAACTGGTGACCCTTTAGTTTGCAGACCAGTGCTCAGTCCCCTGAGCCACATTTAGATGCACCTGAAACCTTGCTAAATCAGTCCAGGTGATCAAAATTAGGCTAATAAAGTGATACCCAGTATATTTCCATAGAGGATTACTGAACAGGTAGATAAAAATGATTTGTAATGAGCACAGTTGTGAAATTATAAACTTCAAAATTACTTGAGAGTTCAAGTTCTTATAACTGTTGTAAGCATTTCATCCTATAATTACATTTCTCCAATTAGTATTCTTAGCAAAACTATTTTCAAAATTAAAAATCAACCAGTGCAACCTCTCTTAGAAATACCACTAAATATTAGTTAAGAGACCTTAACTAAGAAAGTAATAAGCTCAGTATTTTGAGATCACCAATCATACTGCTCATGTGTCTAAGATGATTCTTTCAGAAAGCTGTTTGAAAGCATCTGGGAAATAAAGAAATTCTAGGGTAAGTCTTTACTTATATATTACCTAATTTCTGCAGCTCTTCGAAACAATGTTCACATACTCTTGCTGGTTGATTTTTCAGGTAATCTAAACCATACTTATTTGATGAACAGGCTTGGCATACAATCTGAAAACACATTGGAATTATTTAATTTAGAATAATCTTTCTATCTAAACCATCAGATATGTTACCATTAACAGTGCTATCTACTTTTCAATAGCTTTTCACAGTCATTGAATCTCAATAACAACTCCATGGAGTTTAGGCATGTAATGGACTCACACACAATACCACACTGGAAGATATAGAGGCCACAGATTATTACTGTTTACTACAAAAAATAATATACTTAATAGTTAATCTGTACAAAATGTTTGAACAGTGTCTAGAGTGCAGTAAATCCTGTGGTAACTGTATTATCGTTATCATTGTTGTCATTGTCACTATTGTAACCATGACCAACTCTGTTACACCTCTCCCAAGTATAGCCCTACATTAAATACTCTCTAAATAAGACCTTATTTAATCTTGACAGTAACTCATTGATGTCATTGTTACTATGCTCATGTTACTAATGAGGTCATGAAGACTTGGAAATATCACTAGTGACAACTTCAACACCAAAAGTTTTCCCTATGAAATACAGCAGGTTCTTGACTAATGTGATTTCATTATAACCTTGATGTGACAGCACAGAAACTTAACTCTGGCTTACATCATTAGCTTACAGTAAAACTCGTTTCATTGTAAGTCAGTTCACCTGCAGTGCAGCACCTACCCACGATAAGTGAAGACTTACTATACTGAGTATCTAGATAAATGCAGTTTACATAATTATCTGTAAATGAGAGACAATCTAAAATAACCTTAACGTAGGGGGAATTAAGTTCCCTAACAAGAATGCCCCATGCCTAAACATTAAGAGAGAATACCATCCATGACTCAGTATCTTTTTCTCCCCCTACAGTGGCTTACAAGGGGAAATAGGCTTCCTCACTATGACAGCCTGGAGCTATTAAAAACCACAGCAAAGATGGGTGTGTGATCCTCTCCGACCTTTCCGCAGGCCCGGCAGTGGTGTCGTCTCCAGGTCAGAGTAAATTCACTTGTGCAGATCATACACATTGTGGCTCTGGTATCAGGAATCCAAATTGGAGCCTTTGATCCAAGGGGACTGACTTCCTCTTTATTCTCCGAGTCTGCCTGTGGGAGAATGACTCCTGATTAGCTCATGCACAGTGCTGCAGGATCAAGCCTTTTGTTCAGCAGCGGTGGCTCACAATGCTGGTGAATCATTACAGGTATGGGATGAAATATGGGTTATGATAGTTTTCATGTTCTCAGGGTATTGAGATGAGCTACATTCTAACAATCCTCTAACACAAAATTTAAAGATGCAATGACAGCTGATTAGTTTCCTTAAACTATACTGTATTTTCTAAATTGTAAACAATGAGGTCTCATAACTAGAAAAAAAGGTGAATGTTACATGCTATCATAGACTTGTAGTGAGACATTAACAGGATAACAATTTAGCCCTGAAATTACACACAGACCTCCAATCCTTCTGTGAAACACATGCTGCTTTTCTAAACTCCTGGGAAAGGTTTTTTAAGATAAAAAGTAAGATGCATTAAAAAAAGAAGAAGGAAAAAAACAATACCTCATCAAGGCTCCTACTAGGACAGAATGTGATTCTTTTCTTGGCATACTCCTCTATTGACCTGGAAATCGCTTCCAGCCATTCATCCCTTTCTGTGGCAGAGCTGTTGGGGGCAAAAGAAGGTTCCATCAGCCAGAGGTCAGCTTTTATCCTTCACATTTTTCTTCTTTTCCTTCTCCCATAGCAACGGATTCCACCACCCTCCAACAATGCTGGCCACAGGCAGCAACCGAGGTAGGTTTCCTCCGTGCACAAATAATCGGAGCAGGCATTAGAGAACACATGGCATTTTAGCGAGTACAATGTTTTTTCCCTTTCCCCAAGTACTGTTTTATACTAAACAGCTTTTGAAGTCTCCTAACTATGGAGGTATATTTGTTTGGTTTTATAAGCTCTTCACATACTTATGATTATTTATATAACCAAAGCGTTTCCTCAGATATAATCCTAGAATTTAAAAATACTCCAAAAAATCAAATTTCAACCTCAAATGTGTATCATAGAATACTAAATATCGATATTTTTAGATTACTCAAGTTTTCTAGAATGGTCAGTGGATTAAGGAAACATCTTTCTGGTACCATAAACAGATATTTAAGGAGTGATTAACAGGAGAAATAGCCTCTAGCTGTTAGGACACCTCTACCTGTAATCAGCTCATCACATTTTCTGTTCCTGCCCTCAGTTCGTCAGGAACTATGATCCAAATCCAAATGGAAATGGACCAAATAAGGGGAAAGCCTATCCTGAGCATTTTTGTTCTGCTTTGTGCAGCTCCTCCCCACAGACCTTGGGTAACTTCAGGTTATTACTGGTATCAGCACATTGTGTTTTGCACACCCAAGAGTGAGAAGGCACATGTTGGGGTGTGTGTTTGTAGAGACAAAGAAGAATTTAATAATAAATTTAAAACTCCATCATAAAATAAAATCCATCATAGTAATGGAATGTGATTGTGAAAGACAGGGTGTATTTTTCTTAGAGAGGCATACCAAGGGATGTGGGAGTGAAATGACCTGACAGCTGTGATTTGTTCTGAAATACCTTAGAAAATAGGAAAACCTGTGGCAGAACCTTCTTGATAATTTTGAGTTCAGATGACAGATACGTGGTTTCATTGTATTATTCATCCTAACTTTACGTATATTTCAACTTTTACTCCAAAATATTTAAAAATAAGTTTATATTTAAAAAAAATAGAAGAAAGTTATGTGTCATGCTGAGTAAGAAATTGAAAACATATATGGTTGTGGTTTTTAAATTCTCAAATGATATTTTTAAAATGAAAAAATTCTATAAAAAAATAATGGTATGAACAGACATTTTATTGTATTTCAATGAACTCAGAGCAGGTCAAGGAGATAACAGATACAACCCCCCCCCCCCCCCACAATAATCATTCTAAAGTGCCATTTAGAATTTGCACTCATACCGCGATTAAAAGGTAGAAATCCAGTTTAGAAATAAAAATTTTAAACTAGGATATTTATCAAATTTTTATTATATACCAATAACAAAATAATAAAATATAAACAGCCCCATCTCTTCAAACCAAACAAGATCTGCGTCAACTACCTCTACTATTCAACCATTACTGTCACAACTAGCTGACACTTACTAAGTTACTACATGTCAGTTAACTGTGTTGAATGCCTTGCAAATGTCCTCTTACATCTTCCTCAGAGCTAATCCATGGAATATATTGGATTTTACACATACCCCTACCCAAATATCACCATCCACCATCACCATTTACAGATACGGAAACTGAGGACCTGAACTGTTAGATAATTTATTTTAGATAACAGACTACACTGAAATAAGTAGGTATCAGACCCAAATGTGGCTAAGGGTTGAATCCTCCATCACTACAGTGTCATCTCTGGCTTCTAGTCAAGTTCTCTGAAGAACTGCACTATAAAAACACATGCTCAGGTTTCTGAGCAGTCAAAAAAAAACATTACCATTCCTCCCTCCCTCTCTTCCTCCCCACATTTTCACTGGAAGAGGTAACAGAAAGCAAAGAGGCAGATGGCTAGTTTGAGAATTGATGCTTGATTTTTCTGGAGACCTGAGAGCATATGGAATGTGATTCAACTGTGCAAATCATGACACATATGCTGTTCTTTCATTTAATCATTCCTGGCTCTCTCTCATGCGGGTTTCTGCCAAAACAATGTTTACCAGCTCTTGATAACACTTTTCTCACAGACCACACACATATGCCACAGCATCGAGTGAAGACATTCTAGCTCTCCTTTTGTAACATGGTTTGCAGAAGAATCAGAATCTTCCTCCAATCAAAAAAGTTAAACCAAGTATTCTTTTCTTTATGGAATGTGCACATAATCAGAAAGTAAATTTATATTAAATAAGCACAATTTTCCTACTGATTGGGATGCATTTCCAAGGGGAGAAACACTCCAACAGAAGGATTTCTGCCTGTGTTAGCTGGAGTGGAAGGCCGCATTGCTTTGATTCAATTCATTTGAGTAATATTTACTGGGAGCCTAAGAGCCAGCTACTAAGCCATGAACTGAGCACACAAAATCACCTCATCTGTAAGGGCTTACATGTAATTGAGGGGAGACACAGCAACAACTAATTACTGTACGATAAAATAAATGTAAGGCAGATAAATAACACAGGAGTAGTAAATTACCCTCCGTAGGTAGCAGGGAAGGCTTTGCAAAGGTGATGACTAAGAACTGGAAGAATCATAGGAGTTTGACAGGGAACTCATTTCTCTGGGCTCCTTCATTCAGTCCTCACTTTGGTTATCATCTCTAAACTGATAATTCCCAACTATAGGCCTACAGTCCAGCTCTATTTTGACAGATTCTCATACAAACGATTTCCTTGATGGCTCCACTTGGATGATTCACAGGCACCTCACATTCACTACGCACATCTGAAACTAAATTCCTGATCTCTCCCCAAGCTGCTGCTCTGTGTTCCTTATCATGGCAAATGGCACCACGGCCCAACAGGATGGATGAGCTGAAGCCTACCCTCACTGCCTCTCATCCTCTACGTCCAATTTAGCTCCCCTCCCAAACCATTCTCCACACAGCAACCAGATACTCTTTTTAAAAGGCCAGTCTGATCACATTATTCCCTTGCATAAGCCAGTCAGTGGTTCCCTGTGGCTTTCAGGCTAATGACCAAAATCCACATGATGGTTCGGCGAAATCTAGCTTCTCTGTTCCGCCAAGTGTACTTTGGGTCACAATTCCCTCTTACTCTCTATGTTCATGCCACACCCGCCTTTCAGTTCTTTGAATATGTCCGTCTCCTTTCCACCTTAGGACCTTCATACACACTGTTCCTAATGACCAGGCCCCTTCCTTTCCTCTTTGTCTACCTATTCAACTCATATTTATCCTTTATAATCAGACACAGGGGTCTCTAGGGAAGCTAAAAGTGAGTGCCCATTCTCCACCAGATCTAGTTCAAGGTCCCTTGTTTTGCAGCCTCATATCTACTGGTAGTTTTCCTGTGTATTAGTTAAATCACAATAATAACTGATTATGTTAATATTTGATAAGGGTCTGTCTTCTCTAATGAACTGTAGGCTCGGGGGAAGAAGGGCCCTTTTAATTCTCCACTGTATCCCAAACACCTGGCCCTGGGCAGAGAACAAAGTGATGAATTCCAGGAGGAGGTAGCCACCCGTGCAAGGCAGCAGGCTGTGAGGTCGGCTGGCGCACATAGGGAATCATGAGCAGATGCACGCAGGTGGAGCATGCCAGGCTTCCTGGGGTCGAGGACAGGAAGACTGAATGGAGATCAGGCTGGTGAGGCAGACAGGAACCAGATCATATGGGACCCTCTTACCCTTTTTGAATGTTATACAGTACCTGCTTCATTGTAGCTGGGGGATTCAGAAGGTGAGCATGGCATTCAGTACATGTTAGTTTCTCTTCCCCCATGCCACCTTAATCCTCCCTTGAAGATTTATTTTTTCTTTCTCAAAACTTCCCACATTTATCATTTCTCTTATATATCCCACATTCCATCTGTCGTCACCAATCCTACTGGCTATACTTGACTCTGACCACTCCTTACTACTTTGGTCCAAGACATCTACAGCCTCTTACCTGGTCTCCTAGCTTCTACTCTAGTCTCCAGTGGTCTATCTTCTACAAAGTAGCCAGTGTGCTCTTTAAAAAATATAAATGAAACCAGATCAATCCCTAGCTTAAAACCCTCAAATGGCTTCCCATCACACTTAAAAATCCAGTAGCTTTCCTAAGTCTAAAAGGCCTATCTGGAAATACATGGTCATCTAGATATTTACCTGATAGGCAACCTAAGAAAGAAAGATTTAACATTATTCTCTAAATTGTTTGATTTTAATAAAATAGAATTTCATTTTTACCAAAGCACAGTTTTAGTTAGGAAACTTAAGTGCAACTAAAAAGCTTCCTCTTTGGATCTTTGTGGCTCAGTGGATTGAGCACCAGCCTGCAGACCAAAGGGTAGCTGGTTCAATTCCCAGTCAGGGCACATGCCTGGGTTGCAGGCCAGGTCCCCAGTTGGGGGTGCTAAGAGGCAACCACAAATCAATGTTTATCTCTTTCTCCTTCTCTTCCCTTCTAACTAATAAATAAAATCTTTTTTAAAAAAATCAAGCTTAAATGTTTGCAAAGGGCCTGATGTACAGGGACCTGATGTTCTCTGTACTTTTGTTCAAACTTGGATGGAAGGAAGGATAGAAGGAAGGTCACAGCTTTGGCTGAGGGCTGGGAAGCATTTGACAAACACTGAAAAAGAGTATTTGTCTTCTCTATCATCCTGAGATCTGCTGTCAGGCAACAGTAGCGATTCCACTTGAGAAAAGTGACATGACCCAGGGAGCTAGCTGTTCTGTGGTCCTCTGGTTTTGGTCTGAGTCTTTGACATCCATGGACATTGGCAAAATTATTACGGTTAAAAGCATTCATTTAGTATCAGATATACGTAGGTTCAAAGTTTAGCTCCACTGCTTATATATAGTTGTATACATTGGACATGTTTTTTAGTCTCCATTTTTCTTATATGGAAGGTCAAGATAACACCTATTCCTCTATCACAGAAATTAAAGAGAAAATAAGTATGAAACATTTAGCACCAATCCTGATGCAGAGAAATAAATAGTTCCTGTTAAAACTAGCTAACACTATGACTCTCGTTGATTGGACACAGCTGTAAGCAACCTGCCAGTGTCCATATCCTAGTCCATATCCTAGCCCGGATAGCTGAATAGCTGGGTGGCTTTTCTCACCATTAAATGGGTGTAATAGTGATCACTTACCTTGAGAGGCTGTTGTAAAGATTAAATAAATTAATACACAGAAAGTGCTTAGGATAGTCCCTGGCACAAAGTCAATGCTACAAAAGTATTTGCTGCGACAGTTATTACATCAAAGGTTTGGTCTGAGAGCCGCCCTGATTTGCTACCCAGATCCAGCAGCAGAGCACGCTATGTCCACAGTCTGTCCCTTCCCTGGTCAAATCCCAACAAACACCCACTTCGGCCACTTGACCACTAACTCCGTAACGTATGTTTATGACTCACACATCTTCAGGGGTTTTTTTTTAGGACTTTATTTACATTATCGTATTCTAGCTTGATTTATATACTAAAGTCACCAAAAGTTCTAGTTTAAGACAATGATGTGATATAATAACAACAGATTAAAAAGTAAAAATAACTTCTGTGTGTATCCTGACTTTGCCAGTTATGTATTCTTAAGACAGCAATTCAATTTTTCTGTAATGTAATCTTTCTCATTTTTTAAAAAGATATTTATTATTTTTAGAGGGAGGGGAAGGGAGAGAGCGAGGGAGACATTAATGTATGGTTGCCTTTCACCTGCCTCCAGCTATGGACCTGGCTGGAGACCTGGCTTGCAACCTGGTTATGTGCCCTGACTGGGAACCGAACCAGAGACCTTTGGGTTTGCAGGCTGGCGCCTTATCCGCTATGCCACCAGCCAGGGCTAATCTTTCTCATTTTTAACAAGATGACATCTACCTCGTAGATATATGTCCTTTCAAAGTTGTAAAAAGATGTGAAACACTTAAAAAAATGTTCAGCAAAGCATTTTTCAGCATTATTATTCTATTCAAAGAAACGTTTTTACCTTTGTGCTTCTAACACATGATTGAATTAGCTCTCAGACATTTTACCTACATGGTAAACCAAGAGAGGACTGCATGGTATTCAGAAAGAAAAGAAGGGGGAAAAGATAAGTCTAGTTGTTAAACTAAATGCAAAACAAAAAACAAAAAAAAGACTGAAAATGACTGACCCTGTCAATATTGGTCAATACTGGCAAATGCTCATCTATACATAGTTTTTAAATTTACCTGGCTGACAGAATGAAGGAACGTTCTACACTCTCAATCTTTAGTTCATTATGATATGCTTCCTGGGTGGGTTTTTTGACCTGGAAGAAAGCAAAACAATTTGAGCAAGCTCAGCCTACTGAAAATCTCATCTCTGACAGAGGGAAAGTTACCCAGTGTCCCAGCTGCTGACACCCACCACCAACCCTTGTTTCTAGCTTGATCTACCACTGCTCTTCCTCATCTACTCTCTACTACAGACGATTTAAACACCTGTGTACACGTAGGTCCAACTTTCCCACCTTTAGGTCTTTGCTCACTCTTCCCTCTACCTGGAATGCCTTTTGCCACATCTCAGTGTGGCCAACTGAGGCCTATTCTGGGTTCTTCCTCCAAAAAGACTCCCTAGCTTTCAATTCTTTCCTAGCTGCCACCAATCCCTCCACCATGGCCCACCAAAAGCTGCATGTTCTTTGTTTTCTGAACTCCCAACCAAACACTGTAACTGTGCCTTTCAGTGATACTTATTACTGTCTATTTTATAAGTATTTATGCATAGTGTATTATCTCCCCTGCTATTTGCTAAACTCCTGCGGAGACTGGTGTAGGAGCAGAGACAGAAGATTCATGTTTCCTTCTATCTTCATATTTTCACCACACCTATTGCCATGTTGTTTACAGTAGTTATCAATAAATATCTTATGAATAATTTAATGTATGAGTAAACAAATAATAACATGAGCGAATAAATAAATACATGAACAGTAATACATGAAAAAGAAAAGGTAAAAGATGATTATCTTAGGGCTTTTCTTCTAAATACATTTTTTAAAAAATCTTGTAACAGATGCACAAACCTTCATTCCAGCCAATGAGAGCATGTTATTCAGTTTATACATTCCAGACTGCAATGGTGTTGTATATAAGAGGGCATCATTAAACTGAAAGTAGAAACATGTGATGGGATAAAGTAAAGGAACAATTTCAGCTACAAAGTTATAAGACACAAGAATACAAGAAAAAATCACTCCTTTATTAAAAGCTCTCTGAGTAATTACTTATGTTTTGCTTATTGACATAAGAGCTACCCAGAATGTATTATTAAAAAGGAAATTTCGAGAAAAGTAAAAAGTGCTTTCTTGCCAAGTTTTGTAGACAGATTAAATGGTTTCTGAATTCTAAATCCTACCAAGATATTACAATCTACCTGAATAAATAATTGATTGAACCAATTTTCACAAATTAAAAATGAAATACATTAAATTCAAAAAGCAAATAATTTTCTGGTTATGCATTTTTGTTTCTGTTATTTTTTCCCCTATACTTAATTTTTTTTTTTTTTTTTTTTAATTTCATTATTTTAGAAAGAGGGGAAGGGAAAGAGGCAGAGAGGGAGAGAGACATCGATGTATGGTTGGCTTTCACCTGCCTCCAGCCACAGACCTGACTGGAGACCTGGTTTGCAACCTGGTTATGTGCCCTGGCTGGGGAATCGAACCTGCGACCTTTGGGTTCACAGGCCGGCGCCTTATCCACTGTGCTACCAGCCAGGGCTCCCCTATACTTTAAATGCAAACAAGCCATATAGTCAAAGATTCCCACCAAAACTGCTATTTGAATGTGCTCATATGTACAAGTGTCTCCTTTGATTAAGTGACTATGCCTGTGGGGCTTGTCAGGAACACACATAGCCACTCACCAGGAAGAACACTCGGGGCTGCATGTCCTTCCGAGATAGCTTCATTAGCGTTCCTTCCTTGAGAAAAACCTGATTCATCCAAACAAACACACATTTAGTCTTACCATCATAACATAGCAACAATATAATTTCCTTTTTCAACTTTCTTTTCCCTGGGCTTTTTTTTTAACCCCCCTTTGAGGGCTGGACGGACATAGTTTCCTTGTGACTTTTTAAAGTCATGTTTCATAAGGAGGGTGGGGAAGGGGAGAGCAGAAGGGGAAAAATGAGATGAATATAATATAACAACAATAAAAAAAAATTAAAGTCATGTTTCTTTTGAAAACCTGTAAGTCATTTAGGAACTGAACAAGGCTGTAGTTTCACAAATCCAATATTGGTCCCAGGGGTGCTGTGTGGTCTGAAATGTAATTGACCCAGCTTGTACTTGATCATGAGGCGTAGCCAACATCATGACAACTGCATTTTGCAATTTTCCTGAATTCATTCCTTGGGCCATTTCCATGCTCTATTAGGGGTATCAGAATAACCAATTTTCTCCTTCCTCTCATAATCCTCTCTTAACATGAGAGATTTTAATGAAAATGTCTTTAAAGTTGTGTGAGGTCAGCTAGTGTTATACAGTAAAATGATCCTATTTAATCAGGTTCTCTGTAGGGATCCTTGCCATTCTCCTAATTGAGTCAGACTTCTTGTCACAGTGACTTACACCATGAATGTCTCAACGTTTCAAATGGATAGAATGAATTTAGTTAATCCAGACTGGGTAAGTGAAGAGTAAGAGTAACAAATAACCTATCTGCCCAACATAAATGAAAAACAGCTACAAATTGTGCCAAAAATTACTGTATTAATACAAAAGGCAGTCTAAAATACTTACACGTCCAGGCTGCACTATTTCATGGTGTCCATTTAAACTATACTGAATTTGCATAAGCTTTTGGAAGTTGTCCTACAGAAAGAGAACATAGAGCATATGAAGGCCCTGACTCCCAGGCTCAATAGTACACCAGCTACTGAAATTAAGGTACTTACTCCTTGCTTCATGGTGTCATTGGCGTGGTTGGCTACCTCTATAACAACCGCAAGGGCATCTAAAATACATAGGAACAGAAGGGGCATTTGGTCATTTCCAAGGAATTGTCACATTAAACTATTTCAGGTGATAAGATTGCCAGTTTACAGCAACCAACCACTGAAGGATCTCAGTTAACTATGAACAGAAATATGGGTGATGAGGTTCAATGAGGGTATGAAACAGGCAAAATGCTCTACTTACAAGAGCCAAAGAAAGAGTCTAAAAGAACATTATAGACAACGTGTATCATTATATGCTTGTCAGTGTTGTTTTACACTGAGATTTGATTATCATGTTGCAGTTTACAAGAATAAGAATAGGATTCACCTGGAAGCTAAGGACCATTCCAGTGTAAACTGCCAAGGGGAGAAAAGGATCCTGGAATATAAAACCAGAACTATTGGATTGGACAAAAAGCCCATATGGTCTTTTCCATAAAATAAAAGACACATTTTTCATTTTCACCAATAACTTGACTGATTTAGATAATTTGAGTATGCTGACTATCTTCTACGTGGTATCATGTTGACTGCTTTTAATCAATGTCTTGATTTTGATGGCTATCAATTTCAACCAGACTGGAGCATCGTCCAGAGAGGAATCTCCAGCATGAAACTTCTCAAACTACTTCTGACACCTTCGATCAGTCCCTGCACCTTCTCCATACACTGCACAAGTCTTATTTTGCATTTCAGTTGTGTTGTTACCTTTCTTGAAATAATAATGCATAACATGCCAAAAATATTGTGTATTTTCTTTCACCTTCAATATCAAAATGGCTACACAAAAACTCACCAATTTTGGTTTTTCTTAAATGCACACTGATATAACAGCTGTCACAATACAACCTAAGAAGATTGTTCTGAATGAAGTTAAAGACAACTAAGCACTACTACAGCCATCTTACAGAAAAAAAATCAACAAAAATTTTGGCCAACCCAATACAAGAAACAACTATGTAAGGTCAGGGCTCAGCTACCTTCTCTTAGTCTGACCCCAAGAGGGAAGAAATGTCACATGGAAACATATTAGACCTTAGGATATTACGTGCATTATTTCATAAGCTGAGTTACTCAGCTTCATCTGTATTTTATTCTTTTTATTGACCCTTTGTGTTTAGCAAAGTGTTTTTGAATGCTCCAGCCTTAACATGTTTGTAACTAGCTATAAAAAGAAAGTCTGAACTCAGACTCTTTTGGGCTACAGGTATTTTCAATCCAAGACAGTAGTGTTCCCCAAGGGACATTTGGACATGTGCAAAGACAATTTTTGGCTGTCACATGACTGGGAAAGTCCTCTGCCTTTAGCAGCTAGGAGCCAGGGATGCTAAATATCCTGTAATACTAACTAGAAACCCACACAAAGGTTATCCCATGCAGCATGACAGTAGCACTCCCACTGAGAAAAACTCGTAGTGCTCAAGCAGGAACATGTCCTCCTGAGGCTGGTATGGCAGTGACAATAATCATCAACCAAAGGATAATTTAAAAAGAAAGTCCTGGCTGGTGTGGCTCAGTTGGTTGGGTGCTGTCCTGTGAAGCAAAAGGTTACTGGTTTGATTCCTGGCCAGGACACACATCTAGGCTGCAGGTTCTGTCCCTGGTTGGGGTGTGTGCAGGAGGCAACTGATGGACGTTTCTTTCTCACACACTGATGGGTCTCTCCCTGTCCTTCTCCTGCCCTTTCCTTCTCTCTAAAAATAAATAAATAAAATCTTAAAAAACAAAAGATTTTAAAAATAATTAATAAATTAATTTAAAAAAAAAAACACACAAATGATAAAAGGTCAGTTTCTGGAAAGGGATTGAGGGTTTCCAGCTACTATAACCTTCCAAGAGATCTCTTTCTGGTACCAGTTCTGGAAGTTTCTATATTCTTTGAATATAAATGTTATTACTATCGTCAGTATAAAAGGAAAGCAGTATTTCCTTAAGAGACCCACCCATGTGTCAGAATGTACTGCACCTGGCACTTATGACGACAGAGACTCAAGGCATGGCCCTGCGCACTTTCCCTACCCTCTGGCTTGAACGAAGTGGGCAGGGAGAGAAGCTATTGGATGAAATGACCTAGCTGCTGCTATTCGCTCACCTAAATTCCAAACTCTGCATGCTCCCACCCATTCTGCAATTCTACTCCCCCCATGTCATTCCTTGAACAGACCCTGGTGACTCTGTTGCTTTAACTCCTCCACCCACTTTCCAAATAGGTGCTTGTCTCATTTCCCCCCTGCGCAATCTCATTTACGACTGCTCACCACTTTACTGCCATGCCTCTGGCCACACGGAGCAGCTCACTGTTTATTGCTTATTCTAATTCAGTTTTTGCTGAAGTGTGCAATTTCCTTTAAATAAGCTCTTTCATCTCTGGTTCTGTATTTATTTGTTTTATCTGCAGAATGGAGTTAATAATTCACTGTCCTTGAAGGCAGAAGCCCTGGAACAGATGTTTTCTTGAGGCCCTATTTGCTAATATCTGTTTAAAATTTTTATCTTCATGAGACAGATGCTGACTGGAATGTGCATTCTTGCTCTCGCCTACCCTTCAACTCATCTGCAGTCCCACTTCTCTCTACACAAAACTCTGCCTCTTCAATCTTCACACTCTTCTTCCAATTGCATGTGATTCCATACTGTTCAGTGTATCCTAACTTTACAGCTGTCTGCTTTGTCCTTTGTCTGTTGGGCAGGCTCTTTTCTTCAACTAGATTACATGTTCACCAAAGACAAGAAGTATGTCATATCCCCGACTCCAAAATTAAAACAAACAAACAAACAAACAAACAAAAACCTTCAGAAAAGTAACACCTGCAAAGATGTTCAACAGAAGTCAAATAATTAAGAGAACAAACAAGAATCTCTACAAAATGGGTTAAAACCCTGTTCAGTTTTGTAATCTGAAAATGTAAAGGAGGCACAAGAATCAGATCAAAGTTTATAAAATTAATGGGATAAGTTGGACTTGTTTACTGTGATTCTATTACAATGTGTGTTATACCTATGACATTTGAAAGAGGTAGTATGGGATAAACAGGAAAAAAACACCACTGAAGTAATCTTTGAGTGCATGTGTGAAAGAAACACACACACACATTGTAGGTTGGACCATGAGCATCGATGAGTCCATATTGCAATAGACTATTCCCGTAAGTACTAGTAGGCATGAGGGGTGGAGGGTGATAAGGCTAACCCCTATCACTAAACAGTTCCAGAATAATACACTGTTTTAACCATTATCCTCAATTTGTTTAGTTAGGTCACTTCATGGACTCATGATTTTAAAACTTAAAAGGACCTTGCATATTAACTGGTTCAATTCCTGCTTTGAAAGCAGTGGCGATCTAGAGAAGATGAACTTACATCTGGCCAGGTGTACTGAGAACAGGCGGATAACGCCCCCTGGCCCAGGCCATGTGGGTCCACTCCCAGGAGGCTGGCTCCTGGGGCCAACTGACCATGGGCTGTTCTTGTCCCTGTACCATTACCTGCATTTAGCTCCACTGTATTTTATCTGGGTCTATTTTAATCTACCCAAAAACAGTATTATTTTTAAAAAGACTTCTTATGACTAAAACAGTTTTCTTACATTTTTAACTTCTAGGTCCAAATAAACACAGTGTAAAAACTTCTGCAATACATAAGACCATAAAATTTACTTACCTTGAGTGTCTCTGTAATCTTCAGAGACTTCTAAAAGATTTTTCAAGTAATCTAGAAATGGAAAAAATGATTGTACTTAATACAATAAAGCAATAAGGAGAAAAACACTTCTTTTTTATTCAATATGTGTCAGTTAATGTACATGCTGGTCAATTTGTGCTAACTTTCTCTTAAAATATGAAAGAATAAAGTAAAGCCCTGAGATCAGTTTGAAATCAGGATACAGAATTAGAGCTGAAAAGAGCCTTAGAGGTCATACCGGTCATTTTAGAGATGAGGAACCAGGTTATTGAGTATAGGGTCTCACCCAAGTCACACAACCTCTTGTGGCAGAGCTGGGACTAGAATCCAAGTCTCTCAATGCCCAGTTCATGTCTTCCACTCCAACATACATGAAGTACCTTAATCTCAGTATCAGGTGTATGTCTAGCACAAAATTCCAAGCATTAACAGACTGAATGCCTACATAATTCTTTGGTTTGTTGATGGAAGACTCTAACGACGCCAAACACCAGAGGAATGCAGTACATGAGACTCTCAGATGGTGGTGCATTTGCCTCCTAGGGGTCGTTTGGAAATGTCTGGAGCTTTTCCCAATTGTCACATCTCGGGGAAGACAGGCTACTGGCATCTACTGGGTAGAGGCCAGGGATGCTGCTAAACATCCTACAAATGCACAGGGCAGCCCTACAGCAATGAATTATCCGACAAAATGTCAACAGGGCTGTAGCTGAGAAACCTGTTCTAGATAGTCTGTAAATGAGCTATGTGGTATATATGGCTCTTATAATATGTAAAAAAAAATAAGGCAGTAGGTTATAGTTAGTCAAACTTTTAACACAAAGGAACGCAATAGGATTTCAAGGTAACACTTTCTTCTCCGTTGAGACATGTTGGATGGCTTCCCATTTCCTATCAAGTTAAAACAAGTTCCATTCCCTGGAATTTAAAGTCCCCCACTGCATGGTCCCTACTGACTCCGATTCTCTCTTTTCTGCTGCCTAACACCAGCCCTTTGTTCTCAGCAAAGCCCGATTCCGCACAACTCCTTAAACATGTGCCGTGGAGCTCTGGCTCCACACTTCTTGTTTCTAACGTCCCCCCAACTTTTTTTTTTTTTTTTTCCTGAATCCTTCCTCTGTCTCTGCATATAAAATTCTCCTCATATTCTTCTAGGCTGATCTCAAATTCCTCCTCTCCTACCTAACTTTCCATAATATTCTCTCCCTTTGAATCATATATTGCACGACTGTTACTCATTCTATGCCTTCTATCATTTTTTTGTTTTTTCATTTGACTCCAAGCTCCCTATGGGCAGGACTCACATCTAATTCATCTTTCTGTCCCTCAGAACACTCAGCCAGGGCCTTTACATACAAGGGACAAGAAATGCTTAGAATAAAATTTAAAAATGTTTTCAGACAGAATTGTAACTTAGTTCAGGTAAACAGCAATAAAGGTTGAAACCAATCCTAATGACAAGGGATGCCGAAAAAATGAAAAAAAAAAAAAAAATTAAAGGCATATTAAGGGAAACTTGAGTGTGACTGCCAGCTTTTCAAACTTTGTACATGACAGAAACACACACACCCAAGAGCTGAAACTGTACACCTTTGAGACAGTGATCCAAAAACCTGTGTCTAGACCTGCATATTATAAATACCCAGCTCTGACAGGAAGCCATGGCGAAATACTGTGGATGATGACACTAAGCTTCCATGCACCACAGTACAGGTTCTATCTTGGCAGAAACCACCGCACTTTAGATCTTAAAGCAGTCCGAACACAGAAGTTGTGCTTCTAACCAAACAAATAAGAAAACAACAAAAATTAACAAAATACACTGGTTATACATGACATTACACTTAGCTTCACCTGGAGGTGAGAATTAACTGAATTTCACTCTGATTCCACTCAGAATGCATCCCATGGATAAGCCATTTTTGGTGAATCTCAATATTTAACTTTTCCATGAGGGTGACAGGGTTGGGGGGGAAATTTAATCATCTTCTTAGACGTTTTTTCGATGTCTAGGCTACCTCCTTGATCAAAAGTGATATCCCTTAAAGTCTCTATGTAGCTGAAGAATGTGGAAAGGATCAGATTCATGGCAAGTTCCTATTTTACCTTCAATGCTTGTTGTTTTTTTTTAATACATAACTGAGCCATTTCTCTAAACCAAGAGAGCTTACTGGAAGATGTCCCTATTAGGAAATCCTGACCTCAATCCCTGTGCCATGCCTGATAAGCTTCTGAGTTGTGTTCCAACATATTTTTAGGGTAGTATATCCTTGTGAAAAGTTTCACCTTTTCAAGGAAGACAAGACAGTGATTCCCCCACCGCCTTAGTTAAGATAACAATCACTCTGTGCCTTAATTGCAGAATGAGTAGAACTTGATTGATCACTCTGAGTCACACGGGAGGAGCACTGAAACCGCCAAATGCCCCTGTGAGTGTAACAACCCAGGAAAGGAGACCAGACAGACACGCCTCTATCAGTCATAGGGAATTGTTTACCATGGACCATTTAGGACCTAGTATCGTAGAGGAAGCTCCATTAAAAAACAAACAAAAAAAAAACAATAAGAAGCGTAGTCAATTCAATTTTCTCTACGATGTTCTTGCTTCTGCCAAACCAAACGAAGCATTTTTCAGAAGTTTGCTAATAAAAATGCTTCAAATGCTGAGGTTATTTCTATCAAAGGGAAAAAAAGGGTGGTACAGCAGGCGTGGTCACCACAAAAATGTACTTTCTGGCCACCAGGTGGCACCATTGATTAATAGAAATTAACCCTCACTGTCACCTCAAGGGATTTGCAAGTTAATTTCCGAGGCCTAGTGGGAAGGCCTGAGGAGCCAACAAATACTATATGTTGTTAGAGGTCTAAGTTTTCTATGTAAGGACCCCTAGTAAGCCTTACCACCCTTGGTTACACAATCAATGAATAATTCACTTAAAGATGAAAGCTATTCAGAAGTATAGTTAACCTTTCCTAAAAATGAGTCATCTGTAGGAATCTGGGACTTTTTAATTCAACAATACCCAGTCAGATTCCTGGACTGTGTACTGAGAAATGGGGTGGATGAACATATAGGAGTAACATTCCAAAGTCAACTATTTTGAATTTAAGGACATGTCTTGCTTTATATTATCTAGATAGATGTCTTCCTTTCTACTTAAATATGTAATGATATCAGCAACATACACAGAATTATAGGATACAAAGATCCAATAAATCTAGTCATAAGCCTGTCTGCCAATTTTCAAATTTTATTTTATTTTATTTTTTTTCAGTGATGCCTGGCAAGTCTAAAGCCACCACAAAACACTGATGCTTGGACATAAGAACTTACCACTTACCATTGCAGACCGACTCCCTATAGGGTCCCACAAGCCATACTAGAAAGGGATAAACCATGTGCTGAAGTTTCAGATTTTAAAAGAAGAGATTTATAATGATCTGACTTGTGAAATGAAATGCTGATTATTTTAAATACTCAAAATAAAGATCGACTGTCAGCTGTAAGTATATGGCAATGTTCACGGCAGCTTGGTGAAGTGATCAATAGCCCTAGTTGGAAGTAGGAAGACAGATTCTTACTCTCTTAGTCCAGCCTGGCCTAGCAGAGGCACATGACTTGGGTCATGCTCTGCCCTATAGCATTTCTGTGTAAGAATCCTCACACATAAAGTAAGTATGATGGACCAAGTCGAAAAACTGTAATGATTCACATTCCAAAGTATCATGAAGCCTGGTATTTAATAAATTCTAAGATGCATTATAGGAAAATTGGAAAATTAATAGAGAAAAAAACCATGAACATCTCTCTAAAATATTATAATTTAAAAGAATTGCCTTGTTTGTATAAATTCTTAATTTTACTCAATTTTAGTAACATATAGGACTTTACAGCCCATTTAAAGTATTCTAGCCCATACAGATTTTCCCTCTATGAGTTGCTGAATAACATACCATCATTGAAATATATTAAACAGCACTTAGGTATTCTACTGTTAGAATTTTAATTCATTTTAAAATTGTCTTGTTTTGGCTGTCTTAAACAGATGCCCATACATCCTAATTTGCCTGAAATGATTCCGATATATAGCCGTTGTCCAGGCATAACCATAAATAGCACCCCTTGTACTCTTGAAGGGTAATAAGTTTGAATAGTAAATTATGTGATTTACTTACAAGTAATATTGATCAATTATTTCCTTGATTTTAATGGAAAGAAAGTTTTGTTGTTGTTTTTTTAGCACTTGATATAGCATGAGAAACCTTTCCTAAAGGGATGTAGCAACTTAAAATACTATAAATTTATGAGAATAGTTGTTTTTAACTAAATGATCGCCAGTTTTGTGTATTGTAGGTTTTTACTGCAAACATAGAAGAGGATACTGATAACTTGTTTTAATGACTATATCCAGAGGATATTAGACATGCCACTGTGTATTTATTATGTACATTTTTTCTAAGTGAAGTTTTTGTTCATTTTTAACCCTGATATCTATAGGAGTTTTAGCATTTTTAGTGAAATAGTAATTTTTTTCATATTTACTACAAATATATTTTCTGATGTACTGTTCATCTTTTCATTTGACTATACTTTAAACCTTGATAGTGTTTTTATTTAAGATAGTTGAAAGGCATCAGTCAATATTTTCCTTTATAATTTCTTTTATGGGGGGGGGAGCTTAGAATATCACCTCTCCTCCTCTAGCTATCCTTTAATAAATAACCAAGCTTATCTTTCCCTGATTTTCCTACAGTTTAATGTTTTATATTTAGGGGTTCCGTTTTTTTTTTTTTTGTTTTTGTTTTTTTAAATGAAGGCTTTATTTTTCTAGAGCAGTTTTACAATCACAGAAAAATTGATGGGAAGGTACAGAGATTTTCTATGTAGCTCCTGTTATCACATGTGCTTAGCTTCCCCCATTATCAACAACCCCCACATATCAGAGGGGTACATTTATTACAGTTGGTGAACCTCCATCATTATCACCCAAAGTCCATGGTTTACATTATGGTTCACGCTTGATGGTGTCCATTCTACAGGTTTGGACAAATATATATATAATGACGTGTGTCCATCATTATGGTATCATGCATAGTACTTTCACTGCTCTAAAAATCCTCTGTGCTCTGCCTGTTTATATTTAGTTTTCACTTTGTTTTTAGTGTACCCATCGATATATGGCTCTTAATTTTTCAAATTTTAACAGGTTATTCAAGAAACAATCCTTTTCTATTATACTTTCTTTGTCAACACAGATTCTTATAAACAATAGAGTATGGTCTATTTCCAGTAACTATCCCAATGATAGAATATTATTATTTTTTAATCAATAGATATATTGTTGCAATGTATCATGTATCTTTAACTGTTGAAGTTTTAGAATTTATACTGACTAATGTTTCCTTCCCAGAATATTCTTTAATAATGTATTCTATTTATTTCTATGTATAAAACCTTTTTGATATGTATTTATAAAATTCCAAATTTCTAGGCAACTTTAATGAGAGTATGGACCATAGGCAATATGTTAGAAGCTAAGATAATGGTTCTCTTTTGTTCAGTATCATTTTATGCACAAATGCTAAACTGTAGGTTCATGAGGACAAGGAGCCTGAATTAATGATCCTTATATCCCCAGCACCTAGAACAAGGTCTGGTGCATCTTCAATGTCTCCTGAATTTATGATGGACTGACACTCCCATTAGTATTACCACTTTTTGCTTTATATTTTACTAAACACTTGAGATAATACTTTGAGGGTCTAATAAAAAGTGCTCTGGCCCTTGCTCTAATTTTCTTGTTCCTTGAATATTAATTCAGTTTTGGTCCCTAAAATGTGGCACAAAGCTTACTCTTGTACATATGGTGCTTGTCTAAGTTAGAAAAGTGACTTTTATGGGCTCTCAGGCTCTCTCAGATTTATGCTTGGAAAGCAGGCAATGCCCTTCTGTGAATTAGAAAAGGCCACATTTTCCTGGATTGATACAGCCCCTCACCAGGGTACCCAATATGGTGAGCACAGTGCAGGCTGGACTTGGACCTCGGCAGGAGGGCATAACCATATGAGGCAGCCCTGCTCTATCCTAGACTGAGGTAGCACGCCCCAAGGACTCCAAAACTAAACCTGATTCCAGGATCATTCCATGGCAAAATTTTGGAGCAATTCTTACAACAGACAGATTCCCTCCCTGGTCCCTTTTTAGCAAAACATACTGGCTAGGCATATCCAGAATGCCCTTAGGGGAGTCAAAGTTATGAGAAATCTCCCAACAAAAGTAAATGTTCATTATTTCAAATTGGTTGACACAAATGCTTTTCTTCATGGACATGTTTCCCAATGGGTAGGGATGCCAGTTTATCAAATGTGAATCTCAAGTGTACAGAAATGACCTTGGCACAGTCAAGCCTCCCTTAAAAAAGCTCTTAACAGTATTTAATTCCCCCTACCCTGATCATCAACAAAGAGCAAATTTAGGTCTAGGGAGACTTATATATTTTATTACCCAAAGAACAACCAGGTGAAGAATAAAGTAAAAAAAAAAAAAAAAAAAAAAAAAGTAAATTCAAATTTGGCCAAATTTTGGTGTTATGTCCAACTGGAGCAGCTCTTGATGTAAGCCACGATTCTGAGAAAACTAGGAGGGAAACTCTAGCAAGAGTCACCTTGGCTGACCTTTGGCAAGGCAAGTTCCTGCAATAAAGGCATCTGGCTACTTGTAGGAAATGCTGAGTGAAAGCTACACTGAAAATTGGAAAAAGAATGGCTTCATAGTAATGTCTATGGGCAGAACTCAGGGGATCTGCAAACTTGTGTTTTTAATATCATATTACAGTTGTCGTGGACATATCAAAATATTGTTTACCCTCACCATTTTCAAAATCAGGGCAGTTATTAGGTCCACCACCAGATCCCCTTATTTATTACATACTAAAGAAGCACATGTAATACTATGTCACACTTCAAAATTATTTTTATAACTGCATTTCAGTCCAGTTTCTTTTTAATCTTATATATTTTATTCTGTGATTTTAAAAGTTATTCTGAGGAGAGATCTATTCATAGGCTTCATCAGATTGCCAGAGGGATCCAGGCCAAAATAATAGTAAGAAGAAGAACCACTGTTCTATAGAAGAAGTGAGATTATATTTAAAAGCTATAATTTAATAGAACAGGAAGATAAAACATCTTATCTTTTATATCCTAGTCTTTTCATAGTATTAAAATCATGGACATAATCTGTTGAATACGATCTCTCAAAATACCTTATTCACAACTACAATTAAAATTTAATTGCAACAGAGAGCAAGAGCTGAGGTCATTATAACAAAAATTCTGAATATTATCACCTTCCCATTTTACCAGGGCCTTTGGGCTCCCCAGAAACTCAGTTCCTTGGCTGGTGCCCTAGAGAGCCCCACCTTTCATTAAGTTGTGCCCTAGAGAAAATTGTTAGAAGACTTTTTGCATCAACAATTATCCCTGGGTTTTAAAGCAAATACTGGCCCACCATAAGTTTTATTTTTCAGTACAGTTTTTTTTTTTAAAGTCATGCATTAGTCTGATCCTGACCTTTTTACCAATCTGCTTTATTAGCCTATTCATAGCTCAAATTTATAACTTTAGAACACTAGAACAGATGTTTTCAATATCATATTTTCTACCCACATAGGAAATCCTAGATTTCTAAAACCTAAAGGGAGTTAATACCATCCCAGACTAAAGGCAAAGATTACAGGAAAAGAAATATAATACGCTATTAAAGTCATTTATAATATAACAAAATATTTGAACAAGATCAAAGAAACTACCTGATCCAAATTTAATCAAAGTTCAAAGGAGTGTTTTTTCCCCAAATATCTAAGTGGAAAAGATATTTCAGAGGAATTTTTAAATTATATTTTTCATTATATTTTCTCCAATATGATCCTCACTAATTCAACCTGTTATGACCCCAATGTAATAAGTTGCTATAAATCAAGGTGTTTTTATTTGAAAAAATTTATACCTCTTATAACACAGAAACAAAAGAAATCTAAAATGATGAGTCATTTCTGGATGGTAGAAGATGAACATTTAAAAAAATAATAATACTCATTTTTAGTCTGAACAAAAGATCTCTTCAAAAACAAAAAGTGACGCTTACAAACATGAAACCTCAAAAAATATTCACTCAAACAAATGACAAAGTCAATATAACTTTAGGAAATTGAAAAGAGGAAAAGCTTGATGGGAACCTGAATGGTTGAGCATGGGCCCAAAGGGGAGTGCTATGTACTGCATCAGGACAGAGGTCACCATTGTGTCATTTGCCAGTGTGTACAGGTGTCCAGTTCAGGGCCAGCCCATATAAATGTTTGTTCAGGGAGTTAGTAATTGCTTTACAGAAGAGAGAATTTGGCCTTGAAAGACAGGTTTCAGGAGAGACTACAAAACCTAGTTAGGGGCAAGGGCAATTTTGGGTTATAAAATGCAACCTTTTATACTGCAGATATTTTTCCTCCTAAAATAGGGACTTTCTTTTGTAGCAGTTTTGCATTCATAGCAAAGCTGAAAGGCAAAGGGATTTCCTATATGCCTGCAGCCCCACACATGCATGCCATAGTTCACCATTAATATTTTCCTCTAGTGTGATTGATACATTTGTTACAATGGATGATCCTACATTGACACATCATAATCATCCAAATCCATAGTTTACATTAAGGTTCATTCTCAGTATTGTACATACTATGGCTTTGGACAAATGGATAATGGCACGGACCCATCATTATGGTAGGATAAGTCTGTTCTCAACTTTCTAATAAGCAGAATAAAAGTATGCCTGATGTATGGCACAGAGCTCCTAAAATCCTTGTTAATTTAGTAGTGACATGAACATTGGAAGCACCTCTTTTTCTAATAATAGGCCTTTGACCCTCATTCTGACACAGAGCTCCTAAATCCCCTTCCTAGGTTACTGGAGTGTCTTTTGATCTAATGAGGTGACTCTTTGAAGGCCTGTTGAACAGCTCCTAGATGAGGCTGGTCACCAGACGGATCAAGCCACTTAGAAGCTGGGACCTTTCAGCCCCACACTCCATCCTGCAGGAAGGAGAGAAGGGTAGAAGTGGAGTTAATAATGGATCATGTTGCCCTGGCTGGTAGCATAGTGGATAAGGCACTGGCCTGCGAACCCAAAGGTCACCGGTTTGATTCCCCAGTCAGGGCACATAACCAGGTCTCCAGCCAGGTCCATTAGCTGGTGGCAGGTGAAAGGTGACCACACATTGATGTCTCTCTCCCTCTCTCCCTTCCCCTCTCTATAAAAATAATAAAATCTTAAAAAAAAAAAAAAAAAGACAATAGCACTCCAATGTGTTTAAGTAAATAAATAATGGATTATGTCTATGTAATGAAACCTCCATAAAAAATCCCAAAACACAGGGTTTGGTGAGCTTCCAGGCTGCTGAACATGAGGTTGTGCTGGGACAGCAGCATGCCTGGACAGGGCATGGAGTTCTGCGGCCTTTCCCACACACCTTGCCCTATGTATCCCTTCCATTTGGATTTTCATCCTGTCCTTTATCACATGCTCCCCTAATAAACTTATAAATGTAAATAAATTTCTCTGAGTTCTGTGAGCCATTCTAGCAAACAATCAGCCCAAGGAGGGGGTCATGGGAACCCAGATTTACAGCTGGGTGGTCAGAAATACAGGTGACAACCCGGAACTTGCAACTGGCAACTAAATTGGGGAGGAGCAGCAGTCTTATGAGACTGAGCCCTTAACCTATAGAATCTGACACTATTTTCAGGTGGATGGTGTCAGAAATGCATTAAATTGTAGGATACTTGGCTGGTATCAAAGAGAATTGCTTGGTGTGAGGAAAAAACCCACACGTCTGGTGTTCTTGGAAGAGGGAGGAAATGATGATGTGTCAGGCTACCTGGGGCAGTGATAAGAGGTAGCTAAACCACTATGAAGATACTCCCGCAGTCTGGCCTGAATTTAGAAAGGCCTGGCCTGGGGCACAACAAGGGAAATGGAAAGAGCAGAAAGCAGTTGCAGAGGAAAACTAGTCAGCAGATCCAGTGAGGGAGGAATAATGAAGAAAGGGAAGTATTTCAGAATCTCTTCCACAATTTTATGCCTGGGTGAGTGAAAGATTGTGTTTGTCCTTAAACGCATTTCATTCAGTAATCCATCCATCCATCTACCCAACATTCCCTGGCACCAGTGAATAAGGCTTCTCCACCTTATAAACAGAAACAAGGTTTATTTCCCCAGGTCTTTTGGTTTTCTAAGCCCCTGTTAATGTGCCAGAATCTATGCCAGACACTGAATTAGCATGATAAACACAGACTTGACCTTGAAGAAATGAAGAGGAAAAAGGAGTAAGCAGTGGTAAACATTAGTGCTGCTCTTGTAACTGCATCTGTCTGTTTTCTGCTACTGCTCCCTCACCTTTGCCCAGGACCCCGGGTCTCCTCATTACAGACAGGTTCTGGGCTCACACATTTCAAAGATGTGGCTGGATCCATTGGCCTTCAGTCACCAACATAAAGGCAAAATCTAAGGTTTTCTGCTTAAATTTCAAAGTTTTTCTTTTTAAATTTACTTTTTCTTTGTTTTTAGATTTCAAATCTGACGCATTCCATTATCCAACATACGCTTTTTCTTTGGTCCTATTTTGAGTTGACTACCAAGAATTTAGCTGAGAGTTTTTAGGTAGCTGAAGTAAAATGCCCAATTAAAGAAAGCACCAAACTAGGACCTAAAGATAGCAAGCAAGACAATAAGATGGTTGTTTGAATTGTATGGGCAGGACTACTGTGTCTGGAAATTTCCACTCACCTTTTTCTAAGAGATGATTCCAAAGAAACTATCCTATCTTATCTGCTTTATCTCTGTATTTCTCAATCTTCCCCTCCCAAGAAACCGAGCAGGCACAAATCTACTTACACTGAGTCAGGCAGGAATCCTTCCCCTTCTCTGCCTTAAACTCATTAATAAATCAAAGTTGTCAGGGGGGGTGCCTCAAATAGTCTCACTCCTCCTCTCTTCTCCAGTATATTCTGTGCTCTTGGAATTACTCCAAATTCTAAAATGGAAATAAAAGTACTTACCTTACCAGGTTGTTCCAAGGAGAAGTATTTGAGCTTATTTGTCCAAAGCTGAGGACTGAGTTAATTAACATGTTCAAATAGATGCAAACTTTAGACTTCAAAACCAATTTCTAAAACCTAAGTGCCTGAAATGGGGCGCTGAGCAAATAATCGTGCAAAAGTAGGAAGCAACTAGAATATCACAAAAGATGAGTACTGGAAATCCAAATTTTCACTAAAAATAAAACAAACCCTTAATATGAACCCCTCTACCTTCTTAAGATTTTATGATCATACACGCTTCCATTGATACTGTTACCGGAAAGGGGCCTGGCCCTGCGTGGGTCTTCTTACACTAGCAGTAGTGTACCTTCTTAACTTCATGCAGGAAAGATTTTTAAAGTCCAGGTGATGTTTGAAAGTACATCCATTAAAGCTGGGGATGGTGAAACACCCACGGGCTTTCCATATAGGAAACAACAGGAAAGAGACTAGGGCTGCTTTGGCTCTCGAGAAATGTTACAGGAAATAAATGAGCCTTGGCGGCCCCGCTTTCACTCACTAAAAAGTGAGAGAGAAGGGGCGCAGTGGAGCCAGGGTTAGGGGGTTAGCCCACTCAGCTGCTGCCCACTGCTCCCTGGGTGCAAGCCCCAGGGGTTCCCTTTGGGTTTAGGACATGCTTGTCTGTGGGGGAAGGAAAAGGCACAAGCAAGCGCCTGGGAGGAAGTGGGCGCCCAGGGACCTGTGGAGGAGTTTTAAAGGCTGGGAATCTAGGGGAGGTCTTAAAGAAGAGTCTCAACAGAATATTCCTCAGCTTTATGCTGGTATACCAAAATGATATTTATTCTTAGAATGTCAATGTTCGTGGGTGTGGTTGGCAAATGGCACTAATTAAACTTTTGCTCTCTCTCTCCCTGAGTAGGGAGATTTAAACTATTTACTCTTTGGTTGGGGAGAAGTGCAAACCATTAACTTTTAAGTGTGCTTTGTTTAGGAAACAGGATTTACTAGGTAGCTGCAAACTGCTTGTCTATCTCAGCTTCCCTATTCCACGTGGTCTGGCTCACTAGCCTGTTTCAATACCATTTCTGTTGCTTCCGGCAGGATTTCACCCTCTGGTTGCGTCTTTCCTTTAGCAGAGTGCTCACTCTCTGCAATTCTCTATCCCAATGCTGCCCTTTAGGCTAAGGATATTTTGTAAAACCTAGCTTAAAACCAACCAAAGTTATTTCCTGAACAGCTTCCAAGGTATCCAAAACTGACCCAGGTATATCAGAGCACACTAAATGATTAGAAAAGGATTCATTTCTTGACCTCAGAAAGCGTGTAATTTAGAAATCAACATCCAAATCATACAAATATCACCAAATTCACAAAGCATTAAATAAATATTAACTATGTCACACTACACTAATACTAAGGGTCAAGAAGAACTGGAGAAATCAGAGATGGCTTCAAAGGGAACAGAGGACTTCATATCAGGCTTGGTGGAATAGAAAAATCTGAATCAATGGGAAAAAAGGTATAGGACAAAAAATATCAAATCGATGTTACTTCTTTATAAAGTCTATGTTCTTTCTTTAACTTTAGCCTTGACTTTTTAACCCTGTATAGCCATGCTTCACCTTTACCCTTCAATCATGCCACAAATACTAAGGGTTTGCTATATATAATGTATTCTGTATCATTTAAATAATAAAGATTTTCCAACTTAAGAAAGAGGGAAACAGATTTAAGATTAAAGAAGAGACAGCTCACAACTAAAAATAACCCAAGCTCATATTATACTGGTTATACAATAAAGAATCTGTTTTCCTCAAGAGAATTTTTAAACTTGCTTTTACTATTTCACCATTAATAATTAAAATCTAACTCGGTGTGAAACCTAAATTACATAAATGCGTAACTTTTTTACTTAGATCAGTCGTAGTGTGGGGAAAAATATTTTTACATAAAAATTTCATAACCTTGCTCTGCCCTTCTTGCAAATCATGGCATTTAAAACCCCAGTGGTCTTTTGCCACTAAAAACAGTGCTTCATTTGACAGCTGTAGAAATAGCTTAAACCATTCAATAGCTCATTTATGATACAACACTGAATTTATCTAGCAAAAACACAACACATGCATGGGTACTTCCTTTTGTCCTGTGTATTCTAAATCTTGTCCAAAAGCAAAGGAAAGATAGTACAGATGGACAGGATATCCTCAAATTATTTCGTTGGACTTCTGTCATGCCAGAGAAAAATCTAGAGCCTGATTCACAGTTTCAAATCAACTGGGAAAACTTTGGGTAGCAAGTCCTGGGGTTGAAAGACACGCCTTCCTTATCAGGAGTTTATCTTCTATTAGGCAAGCTAGGAAGACGGAAAGCCTTTGTTAGCCTAAATGAAAATTGGAAAATCCTGGTTTTCCAGGATTCACCTACTTCATTCAATATAGCTCTTGGTTTAAGAGAAAGAAATGGGGTTAAGGATAAAAACCTGTACGCCATTTCTTAAGAACACTAATAGAAACCAAGAATCCCAAAATCTAGCCCTAGCTGGCAGCACAGTGGCTAAGGTGCCAGCCTGCAAACCCAAAGGTCACTGGTTCAATTCCCAGCCAGGGCACATAACCAGGTTGCAAGCCAGGCCTCCAGCCAGCTCTGTAGCTGGAGGCAGGTGAAAGGCAACCATACATTGATGTCTCTCTCCCTCTCGGCCTCCTCTTTCCCTTCCTCTCTTTCTAAAAATAATAATTAAAAAAATATTTAAAAAAAAATCTATCTACATAACATTACGACAGATAACACCGTAAAGAAAAAAAAAATACAACAGACTGAATTGAGAGTTGTGGTGGCACTTCAGTGTACTTGTGCAAGTTGACCCAATTCTTAAGGCACATTATGTATATCTATTAAGTCACTGCATATCCAGTACATTCAGCAAATACTCCTCAGGGCCTAGTAGTATGTGTTGGACACTATGCTTAGTAATGAGACTTCACTAGCTTTTTGGTGATACCAAACCACTTAAATTTCTAAAAGCTTCTTATTTTACCTACGTAAATAATATATTGTGATACACACATGGCTATAATGAAGATTTAGGCAATGGATATAAAGTCCTGAATAGAATGTGTGCTCTCACTCAAATCACAGCTTTTTAAAAACATGTTTCTTCTTTTTTTCCCCTTTTTACTATTAAGAGTGGAAACTAGAAAGATACAGCTTTATAATCTTGAAGTTCACAGTCAAGTAGAAGATATAGACAACAATGACCAGACATAAGGATGATAATAATGATGATGATAATAGTTATAAGAAAAGGGCTGCTACTAAGTACTAATAGCAGCTAGTGCTTATTTAGAACACCCTATGATCAAAGCACTAGTTTAAGCATGTAGCTCATTAGCCAATCCTATAACAGTCATTAGAGCTGATATACATACATATGGGAGTGACCCCCTAAATCTCACTCTTGAGTGGCTAGGAAAATATCTTCTTGGGGTTAATAATATTAATCAGGTAAAATGATGTAGGGCTCGGATTGTAAAAGAAGTTCCAAGCAAATGTATAAATGCCCAAAGCAAAGTACTGTGCACAGAGATGACCAAAAACCTAAAAGTTAGGTTCAAGCAATGGCATGCAAGGCTCTAGGCAATCTATAAATCTATATGTAAGTTAAAGGGGTTATTGGAGTGATAGAAAAAGAGAGGTAAACTGCCAGAGGTAACACCCACCTGTCAGTAGCAGCCTGTACTGGGGAATCCTCTGAACCGGCTTGAGCAGGTAATGCTTGAGGGCCAGATTAGCACAGCGAGGGCTCATCTGAAAAGAAAAAGCATCCACTATAAACATAGGCAATGTTCTAAGAAGCAGGGGACCCAGTTCAGGTGCCCAGGAAGCCAAATTTCAAATAGCCAGCAGCCCTGGAAGGGGATTCACAGAGAAACTTCCTTTATTTATTTTAATTTTTTTATGGAGAGTAAAGTTTTTATTCACTCTCCAAGGAAGTAGAAGGGCAGAGTGTGGAGAGATACACCAGCCAAAACTCCCTTTAAGAGACAGGTGCTGCGATGCTGAGCGGAGCCATAACTGAATCACCTATAGCTCGCCCTCTCCCATAGGTAAGTCTTTCAAACCACTGACTCCTAGGGGAAACTTGCTTGCAGCCCTCTCACAGGGAATGGTGGCTGCGGCCAGTTAGAGCCCATCCTACTCAGCAGCTCCCACCTAGAAGAGCCTTTGCCAATGTATTCATGAACATAAACAAACCCCTCAACCAAGAAAAAAAATACATGGCACCCAAATAAGGTGACAGAAATAAAACTCCTGGGAAATGGATTCAAATAATAGTCAGAGCCTATCAACACACTCATAACAAGAATGGGTGGTAAGTGGAGAGAATGCAGAAATTATAAAGATAACCTAAGTGCAGAAATTATAAAAATAACCTAAAGAGCAGCCTTGCTAAACATCCTAGGCATGCAGAATATAAAACTCTTTCTCAGATGACTAGCTATAAAAGACAGCCCCCAAATCACAGTGGATATAAAAACATTTGATCCAAGGCCCTGGCTGGTGGCACAGTAGATAAGGCACCAGCCTGCGAATCCAAAGCTTGCTGGTTCGATTTCCCCATTCAGGGCACATAACCAGGTTGGAGGCCAGGTTTCCAGCCAGATCCTTGGCTGGAAGCAGGTGAAAGGCGACCATACATTGATGTTTCTATCCCTCTCTGCCTCTCTTCTTACCCTTCTCTCTAAAAAATAATGAATAAAAGAAAACCTTAAAAAAAAAAAGATTTGAAAAACAAAACAAAACAGAAAGACAACATCTGACCACAAAGCCATTTATTCTGCCTTTAAAGCTCTTTCCTCAATATGTACAACAGACACTTCTGACCATCCCCAAGCCCCACCTCTATTTTCCAACACAGATATTTACTGTGAGGTGGCATCAAAACAGCCAAGTGAAAATGTCTCTCATCCAATGATATCCTGCGCTTCTTATATGGTTCAAGTGGGTGGGGAAGAGTTTTTCCAGATTTGTTCAAACTGTTTCCTCTTTTCCTAAATATGCACCTCCAGCGTCTGGTACACAAAATAATAATGAAATTATAATGATAATGCATGTTAAGAAATCATCTATCATGCAAGCATCATTAACCAGACACCAGACAGCTAACTTTGGCCTATCTTGTTTTCATTTGCTACCAAGGCAAGAGAACAACTCATTTGACCTGATGAGAACCTGGGTCAATTGTCAGTCCCGTAACTATGTACAGCACACTACCTTTCTTAGTAACATCAGGAGAGAGGTAAAAAAAGAAGGGATAAACAACTAGAAAAATTTTTATAAAGTTTAATTATCTTTTTTTCTAAAAAGCACATGCTATTGATTTAAATAAATTTGTTTCTATACAGCCCTGTTAAAAAAAAAATGTATTGTCTTATAATGCTGTTTGAAATTTGCAGAGTAAATGAGAAGTGAGAAGGAAAAGGGAATGTTGTCTTTTCTTTTAAACTGCTTTTAGGTAACTATTTTATAGGCTAAAAAGGAACGCATAATCTGGATGTTCTCTTACCTAGTGTACAAATTAGGTATCAGCAATATACCTAAAAATTTAACACATCTAAAATGTTTCTAGTTTTATGTGATTGGAATTCACTAAATTTCTTTGTTTCAAAACAGAGAAATAACTACCAAAATATATAGTAATTTTACCCTAAATTAGGGGAGGGGACTTAAGTAAAATTTTAGTTAAAAATTGATTTACTGGCCCTGGCTGGTGGCACAGTGGATAAGACACCAGCCTGTGAAGGTCACTGGTTCGATTCCCAGCCAGGGCACATAATCAGGTTGCAAGTCAGGTCTCCAGCCAGGTCTATAGCTGGAGGCAGGAAGAAAGGCAACCATACATTGATGTCTCTCTCTCTGTCCCTCTCCCCTACCCTATCTCTAAAAATAATAAATAAAATCTTTCAAAAAATGATTTACTAAAAAGATGTTTTATGTCATTTTATCACCAATCAAATCAGGCTTTTACCCCGACAGCTTGAGGCAAACACAAAGCTTTGGCAATAAACATACTCATTTTTCTTAACACTGACAGTAAAAACTGTGTGTTATTTATTTATCTAAAGGAAAACAAATAATATTTCCCACCCATGACTGTAGATTAATTGTTAGAAGAACAAAGAGAAGGCTCTGGGCAAGTAGCCCACTTAGAGATTATCCCAATATGCCAAGGTGGCAGGTTGTCAGGTCACATATAAGAAGCAACCAATAAATGCAAAGTTAAGAGGAACAATGAATCCATGTTTCTCTCTTTCCCTCTAAAAATTTCTAAAGAGAAATTTAAAAATGTTTTTACAAAGAATAAAGGGAAAGTTTGAGTTAAAAATAAGAAATGTTCCTAGAGTAGGCAACTTCATGAGACAGAAGCAGAAGCGTGGGCGCCAGGGGCACTGGGAGCAGAGAATGGGGAGTTAAGTCGCTGTCCAGTGTGTATAGCTTCAGTTTTACATCATGAGAACATTTCTGGAGGCTGGTTGCATGACAAAGTGAATGTACTTAACACTACTGCATTCACACTTCAAAATGGTTAAGATGGTTAAGTTTTAATGTAAGTGCATTTTACCACAAATTTTAAAAAGTGACTCATTAAAATATTCCAACATGCAATAATAGATTTCCAAAACTAAGTCTTGTAGACCTTGTTTGAGTTCTCACTACTTAATTTGTTCAATTTCCTCTTTGATTTTGAAGGGATTATATTTTAATACTTTTTCATTTGCAAGGTTTATTTTCAATGACTGCGAATGATTAAAACTCTAAAGGCAAACAAACAAAAGCTCGGCATTTGATGGTGGGAAAAATACCTCAAATTCTCTAACAACAGCAGCAAAACCTGGGTTTTTCTTGCACTGCTCATCCAGCAAAGCTATATTCTTATCAAATTCTTTTATGTAAGTGGAATACATTTTTAGATACGGCCCCTTCTTTACAAAGATATCGGCAAGTCTTTGTTGTTCCGTCCTAAAGATAGAGAAGAAAGACATAAAAATATAAAAAGTCATTGTGTACAAAACATATCCAATGAGCAGAGTCCCATATTCAAACCATCAGCCTATCTTCTCTCTCTTCTGGTGAGACACTTCCTCAAATGCCTATTCACCGTTTCTATTGCTACCACCACATTTTGCCTGGCCTCAACCAGTAGGAGGTCTCCTGCTTCTACCATTTCATTCTTCTGTCCAGTCAGAAAGTCTAAAAACATGTGACTTCCAATGGTCTCATTGGCACTTAGCAGAAAAACAACCTCGTATCTGGGTTTACAAAGCCCCACAGGTGCCAATGCTCCTATTTTTCCAACCCACCTCACTCTTCTTTTCCTCTTTCTCATTATTCTCCAACCACACAGGCCTTCTTCATATTTTCTTGACGTAGAGAGTCCAGAAACACTTTAAAAACTTTTATTACAGCCCTGGCTGGTAGCACAGCAGATAAGGCGCCGCCTGCAAACCCAAAGGTTGCTGGTTCGATTCCCCAGCTAGGGCACATAACCGGGTTGCAAACCAGGTCTCCAGTCAGGTCTGTGGCTGGAGGCAGGTGAAAGACAACCATACATTGATTCTTCTCTCCCTCTCTGCACCTCTCCCCTTCCCTCTCTCTGGAAATAATAAATAAAATCCTAAAAAAACAAAACAAAACACTTTCATTAGCCCTGGCTGGTGTGGATTGGTGGATTGAGTGCTGGCCTGCAGACCAGAAGGTCTCAGGTTCAATTCCCAGTCAAGGTACATGCCTGGGTTGCAGGCCAGGTCCCCAGTTGGGGGCCATGTGAGAGGCAACCACACATTGATGTTTCTTTCTTCTCTTTCTCCCTCCCTAAAAAGTAAATAAAATCTAAAAAAACAAAAACAAAAGCAAAAAAACCCTTTTATTAATGGTTCCACATGCCTGAAAATATGGATCCCAGGCAGGCCACTGATTTTTGTTCAGATGTCAGTTTTAATACTCTGCCTTTTTTTGAGGGCCTTCTTTGGCCACCCAATCTTCATTCACTAACACATGATCCTAGTTTACACAAATGCAGATCAGAAACTGCTTCTAATTATTTTTTACAGATTTGCCTGGTGCTTTCCCCACCAAAATGTCAGCTGTGTGAGAGCAAGAGGCTTGTGTGTTTTGTGTGCTGTGATGTGCTGAGCATTCTTAAGAGTGCTGAGCTGCACACAGTAGGTATTCAAAACTTGTTGAATGCAGAAATGAAAGATTTTGTTAATTATTATTAAAAGCCAACGTAAAGATAATGTTACTTCAGAAAGTCTACTAAAAACAAGAATATGTCTTGATTAAAAGACCCCTAAAAGGAAAATGTTATTAAGTAGAAAATATTTTATCTAAAGATTAGGAAAGCTTTGTTAGTAATAAATATAGCTTTTGCCATAATTATTGTTTTAGCTGTCCCTTAAGTTCGTTTGCCTCTTAGGAATGCTTAATTTTTTTTTTAAAGATTTTATTTATTTTTTTAGAGAGAGAGAAAGAGAGGGAGAGAAACATCGATGTGTGGTTGCCTCTCACAGTTAGGTCCCCTAACTGGGGACCTGGCCCACAACCCAGGAATGTGCCCCGACTAGGAATGGAACCAGCAACCCTCTGGTTCACAGGCCAGCACTTAATCCACTGAGCCACACCAGCCAGGGTGGAATGCTTAATATTTTAACACAGAACACCTATAGATCTAAATTTGAGAAAATTTTAGTATAAACAAAAAATATGTCCAAGTTGGTGTGGCTCAGTGGATTGGCATCAGCCTGCAAACCAAAGTTCTCTGGTTTGATTCCCAGTCAGGGCACATAACCAGGTTGCAAGCCAGGTCTCCAACCAGGTCCGTAGCTGGAGGCAGGTGAAAGGCACCCATGCATTGAAGTTTCTCTCCCTTTCTTCCTTCCTTACTGTCCTTCTCTCTGAAAATGATAAATGTAACTATATATACAATTGATAGTACGCATGATCAATTGGCAAAATTTTAGTAAAATAAACAACACACCACAAAAGTGTTATATTTTGAAATAAATTCTTATAAAAATATAAACATAGTCATTAATTTTTTAATTGTTAAAAAAAAGTCTCCATTTGCTGCAATAATAGACTCAATTCAACTTCGGAATCTTGAGCACACTTTAACTTTTCTTTATTCACGGACATCGTAATGTTTTCAATCTTAGCTTTAACAGCCTCTTTATTGGAATGAGGTTGTTATTAACTTCTCTCTCACAAACGCTCCATACATAATAGTCTAAAGGATTTGCATCTGGTGAACTAGGCAGCCAGATCTCCTTTGACCAGAATTCAGGAACACTGACATTGAGAAATTCTTGCATTTTTTGGTGTTATGTGCTGGTGAACCATCTTGTTGGAAGATAACATGCCGTCCGTTCATTTGCAACTTGCTTCATTCACAGTACAACTACTTCTCTCAAAATATCAAGGTAAATATCCTTGATCTTCACTGGAGATCTCCTGAATTCTGTGTACAATATCTGGACTTGTGCGACCTTTGTGTACCTTAGGCGTTTTCCTTGTTGGTGCGGTCTTACCAGGATCAGTATCATACACCTTCTTCACGTAGTAAACTGTATGCAAAGGGATGTTATTGAAAGCGTGCAATTTCCTTAGCAGTTTGCCCTTCTCGCAGCCCAGAAATGATGGTTGTTCTAACATCGTATTCCTTCAACATGACAGTTGCTTTCAGAATTTAATACTTTATATCAGAAAGTATGTTATGTTATATCATAACCTTAGAAACTGGTTTTCAAAATTAGTAAGAAGCATGTGAAATAAAGAGATGCAAAGTCAGTGCCAATTGATCGTGCGTACTCCGTATGTAGTGTATACATTGTGTGTGTGTACACATACTTCCTTGAATAAATATGCACATATTAAGTCATTACAGATTATTTTAAAGAACATTTTTGGCACTGGCTGGTGTGGCTCAGTGGACTAAGCGTCGGCTTGCGAACTGAGAGGTCACCATTCGCAGGGCACATGCCCAAGTTCTGGGGCCAGGTCCCTTTCCCTCTCTCTAAAGACAAATAAATAAAATCTTTAAAACAAGAGAAAATTTTTGTAAGAATGATGGAAGTATGTACAGGAGATGCTTATAAATATATATATCTTATTTCTACCATGACTTTAAAAACTGCCATCTAGTCATTCCCTAGTCCTTTAAGATTTTCTTTATTATTTTTAGAGAAAGGGGAAGGGAAAGAAGCAGAGGGAGAAACATCAATGTATGGTGCCTTTCATCTGCCTCCAGCTACAGACCTGGCTTGCAACCTAGTTATGTCCCTTGGCTGGGAATTGAACTAGCAATCTTTGGGTTCTCAGGCCACTGAGCCACCAGCCAGGGCCTTCCTCAGTACTTAATTCTATATTATTTTATGCTTAAAATGCAGCTAGGCATTAATTGCTCATCTAGCATATTTTCTCAAGCAGAGGCATGCTATTTCTGAAACAGGCAGTGACATTTTTCTGGGTTATATATAAAGGCAGTTTAGAGGGAAATTATGATCATGAAAATACATGATAATGTTTTGTTACTCAAATCATTTTGGGCTCCCTATGGACTTCAACAATAAATTCAATCCTGTAGACCAAACTTTCTACTTATTTCCAAAGCTTTCATCCAAGTTTTTACTTAATCACTACACCTATGGAAGCTGTTAACTTTTTGGTATCCTTTACTTGTTCTGAAATCTACAGCATGTACAACGATGTCAGATGTGTTAATTTTCTAAACCAACCAAACAAATCATCAAATTATCTCAGTGAACAACCTCTCTTCCAAAATGCAAAGTGAGTTTCATGACTTGAAGTTAAAGAAAAGATAAATAAAACAATAAACATTTTTTCCAGTGTGAAAATATCAGCTGAACGCCATCTCAAAAATCTTTTTCTTCTGTTTTTCTTCATTGTGCAATATCAAAAATCTTGATTATCAAAAGTTACCTATAAAAAGTTAAATTGGCTAATTATGGACCTTTCATGATGGCTTCATCTAAAATTGGAAACCTTGAGAAAGCTGGTTAGTCCATTTTTACCAGTTCAACATTCTTTCCTCCAGTTCCTTCAAGAGATCCCGGTTCAGCTCATACAGCTGAGGCAGGTAGTACAGGATCTGATTTAGGATTCGGTCCTCAATCACTGGTTTCCCAAGTTGTCTGGAAGCATGGGCTACAGCATCCCGGAAGTCCTGTTACAGTTCAGAGGAAAAAAAATAATATACTTACACATTAAGCTGATGAAAACTTCTTTCCCTAGTCACCATATATCCTAAAACAACATAATTTACAAAATTGTGTCCCCCTTGTAGAATAAAAAGTTGAAAAGTACCCACTTCCTTCTATCCCACTTACCTAGACAGAAAAAAATTTTTTAAAAAATACAGAGTAGCTAGGGTAGATACTTGGGTTTAAAGCAGACTATATGATATTGCTCTTAACTCTTTTGGTTTGACCTCAAAACTTACCAATTATACTAAGGGCACGTCTAGAAAATGTTGCAACTCTAAGTAGTCTAAAATTATTCCAGCACTGCAATAGGAATACAATCTATTTATTTAAAAAGTCCTCAGGAAATCTTAACTAATTTTATTCTGGAAGAATCCCTTTGTCTACTTTCAGCTATTTCCCAACAACCAAAGCATTCTTTCTACGTGAGGCCTGGGGCGGGGGGGCGGGGGGGGGGCGGCGGTGAGCACATTCTTGATAACCCAAGAATATTGGATCTGAGCCCTTACTCCTGATTTACTGTTTCCTTGAGCTAGCCTCATTTTCCTTATCTTTTTCATTATTAAAAATACAGCCAAATAACAATGCATTTCATCTGTACCAAAGTCATTTGAACTAAGTGATTTTCTTGCAGAAAGGTTGCATTTTATTGGACATTTTTCATTCATTAGTTAAAAAAAAAATTAAAAAAAAAAAAAAATTAAACTGTCCAGAATAGTATATGAGAAGGAAATCTAAGTAGGGCTGAGGTAGAAAAATAAAGTTTCTGAATAAAACCACTGACAGTCTTTTAACAACAAATGTAATACTGTTATTCCTAAGTTGTTTTGTTTCTTAAAAGATGTTTAAAAATACTTTCTCTTCAGATTCCTTTTCAGCTAGTGATAGCCATAAGACCCATCTAATTCTAGCTACTGAGATATATACGTAGATGAAAAATTGTGAGATGGCCCTCAGGAAAATTTTTTGATCCTTTTTTTATCTTCTAAATTCTGTCATCTTTAGGATTATAGATAATTTGTTACATTAAGGAGTATTTCATCTAGGTATAAACTGTATATCAGCTAGCAGATAACCTTTAGAATTTGAATCTGGCTTTGCTGTTTGCTGTTAACATTGTTTAGTTTCAGTATATACGAGGTCTGTCCCACAAGTATGGAGCCAATGTCAATATAATTAAAAGTTTGCTCAGTCAATAGTTCTGGGACAGAACTATTATATATATAATATACTATACTATATATATATATGTATATATATAGTATATATATATACATATATATATATACATATATATATATAGTACCATTGCTTCTTTGAAAGATTTTTTGGGGGGGCGGTCACAAATTACTAGACAATAGTAAGCCACTTTCTGGTGTTGCACATTAATCGATCATATTTATTTTTTTCTATTTATCTTTGACCTTTTTCACCTATTTCTTCCTTTTATCCGTTAAACAGGTTGTTAAACTTTAATTAGATCCTGCACCTAAAGCTTTTTACAATGTGTTTGGTACAAAGAATCAACAGAACATTTGAACTTTGGACCTTAAACTCTCCCCTCCCTTTATTCAACTTTTCCATTAATTCATCAAGATTTGCACTTTTTACAAATAAAATTTTTTCCTTCACATACTCTTTTTCATCAATTTTTTCCTAGAAGACTATTTATACCCTGTTTTAAGACAGGTCCACCCCTCCCCACCCTATCATTTCAAACACTTGGAAAGGGTGGGGTAGAAGACTGCTATCTGTGTAGCTTTCACTATCCCTATCCCTGGAGGGTCGGCCTCAAGAGATAAAGCATAACAATAGTGGAATCTGTTCCCCAACCCCTGAAAATGCAAAAACAAAGATTGTTCCTTAGAAACAAGAGGTTTAATTAAAGTATTCACAGCAATGGTTAAGTAAAATAGACTCTCTACCAGGCTTCATCTTTCTTTATGTCCAACTGCTTTCCTTCAGGGATTCACCTGCTATTTTAGACTTAAATCCTTTTGCTCAACAAATGCGAAGAGAAAACCCTTAACTTCTACCTTACTACCTGAGACTAACTTTTTCCGCCCAATAGTCACATTAGCCCAAATGAACCTCCTACTTAGACGAGTAACTAAAAGAACTATTTTTACAATGAATTACTGTAATATAAAATAAGAATTTGTAAGCTGTATAAAATCCAATCCAGTAAACCACACAAAACATCTTCAGAAATTAAATGAATACCAGCCAAATTCCACCTCCCAACAGCTTGTTTCTATCAGTACTCACACTTACTAAGAGAAAATAGGGCTACTTAACACTTTTAAAAGTCATTAGATTTTTCCATCTTGCAGAACAATAGAATATATCTATATGTCAGGCATACTTCCTCTATTGTAAATACATTCAAAGCCTAAGAGTTAAACAACTTCTATAATAGTTTGTACCAGTTTAATGATTAATAAACTTAGACACAAGTTCCTTGTTCAACAAAGCAATGACCACTGACTGGCCTTCTTTTCTAAAATAAATGATGCATATGTTTGTCCCTTGGCAACAGGATGACCTTTATTTTCCAGTTGGAAGGTATTTCCTCAGGCACAACAGCGACAGTAGACATTAGCTGCTAGTAGATTAAGGGTCCTGTTTGACACAGCTTTTGCTAGACTCTGCATTCCACATGTCTGCCACCATTGCCAAAAAGGAAACTTGTTTATTTAAGACACATTCAGCAGAGACCAGCCAAATCCACACTGGGTTGACCAGTGAGATCGCTGCCTCTAATTGGAGGCCCTGTCACTTTACCCAGCAAAACTTTCCTTTTTTCAGGACAACTGGATGGTGTAGGCAGCTATGAAAAAACTAATGGTCCATAATAGCTTGAAAAAAATAATGAATAGCATGTCAAGATAAAACAGTTAACGATTAAAAGAGCAAAAGAAGGGTATTTAACAAAAACTAACGGGGTTTATAGTGCTTATATCCAGCTATCTTGGAAGTTATCCCTAAGACTCAGAAAGTTGCCTATTCTAAGGGAGCACTACCAGGGCAATCTCTGACCTTCATGGTGCCTTTCTGAAAATGGAAAGGGGCAAGCACCCCAATCCACCATCAAAGGTCCTACTCATGGCCTTCGGAACGACCCATGGCAACCCTGGCTCCAGTCTCATTCCCTCACTTCTTGGGCCACCATCCCCTGAAAGTAATACGCTATGTCCCAGTGTCAGATGCTCACACAGGCATGACACACAAAATTTTTAACTTCTCAGCTCTCCGTGAACCTCAACCATTTCTGGAATTGGCACCACTGAAAGGAGAAAATTTTTTTTCTTTTTTTCTTTTTTAATAAAAAGGATGATTGCAACATATGTTATTTCTCTAAATGCTAACACCCAGGATAATTTGGGAAAGTGTGATGACACTCATGAGCCAGACGGAAAGCTATTTTGGGAGAGAAGACTCTAAATTCACCAGCACCTACTTGACGATGTAAGACCACAGGACTGGCACTTCAAAGATCAGGTCCAGAATATACTTTTTCTCATGGAAAAAGCTGGATAATTAAAATAAAGGTGATGAGGAGAGTTAAGAGTGTGAAATTGCTGGGCAACAGAGTTTACTGAGTGTCAACTACACAACTTCAGTCTATTCTTCTAACATAAAACCCACCCAACCACTTACACTCTAGTTTCTGGGCACAATAACCAAATGCTTGCTCAATTTGGGATTTTAATTTTATTTTTTAAAAGATTCTATTTAGGCCCTGGCTGGGGGCTCAGTGGATAGGCACCAGCTTGCAAACCCAAAGGTGGCTGACTTGATTCCCAGCCAGGGCACATAACCAGGTTGCAAGCCAGGTCTCCAGCCAGGTCCATAGCTGGAGGCAGGTGAAAGGCAACCATACATTGATGTTTCTCTCCCTTTCTTCCTCCTTCCCTGCCCTTCACTCTAAAAATAATGAATAAACTCTTTTTAATAAATAAAAATTTTATTTATCTACGGAGAGGGGAAGGGAGAAAAAGAGAGGGAGAGAAACCTCAATGTAGGAGAGAAACATCGATGCGACAGAGAAAAAAGAGATTGGTTGCTCTTGTAAGTGCCCTGACTGGGGAACCAAACCCATAATCCAGGCATGTGCCCTGACCAGGAATCAAACCGGTGACCTCAGGCTTTGCAGGATGATGCCCAACCAATTAAACCACACCAGTCAGGGCACCAGATTGAAATTTTTAGAACTAGAAATAGGTTTCTGAATTTAAAAGCATATATTATTCTTAATAATTCCCAGAAAACCTACAAATAAGAACCAGATCAACTTTAAAAAACTCAGTTCCTTTGAGGTATGAACAAACTAAACTAGCCTTGCCAGCTCTTATCATGTGGGTAAGCCCTAAGCAAAAATCAATGCAAATAAAATCAAATATGAACATTCAAGGCAATGAAGCACAGAACAGATGGCCTTGTTCCTCCCCTCAGATTTTATATCCCCCGTGTCAAAGAAAAGTAAGTGGGTTAATTACCAGCTGTCCAGACTGGGCTTCCTGACCTTGGGGCATTACTTAACCACTGCTATGATACAAGGTATTATAAAGACCAAATGGACCTAAGGACAGATAGGGAGCTCTAAGGACACACAGGGAGCTCTACAGGGCTCCCTTCCTTCCCGAAGGGCATTAAAAATCACTTCATATTAAGCAAAAACAAAGCAGCTGCTAAGGTCAAAGAGCTTTCATAAATATGCAGAAATGAGTGCGAAATTATGAAGTGAAAGCAGAAGGGGAAAGTACCCATATTAACAATTTGACTTTGTTTTAAAATAAAAATATTTGCCCAATAAAAGTATTTCCACCTCCCTATATCCTCTGACCTAATGATATGGTGCATAATCACCAATGCAAAGCTGTATAAAACATGACTGAAACCAATCCTCTATTTCAAGTCTCCAACCCCCTTAATAACATTAACAAGTAATCATCATAATTTATCCTAAATGACCACTATTTATCTTCATTATCATCTTTAGAAGATGAGAAAGACTAAAATTTCTTTGGTTTCCTGGGCCAACTGAAAGAATTCTGAAATGAATGACATACTATCCCCTATCCAGTATGGCAGAGATTTCAAAAAACAATTTTTAATCAATTTTTAAACAACCCATGAAGTACAAGAGCTGAGAGAGGCCTCAGTTAAAATCTGGCTTTCCCATTTAGTAGTGGATTACTTCTGGCAGTTAGCTTACTTTCTGCACCTAAAATAAAAACAACATCTATCTGATAGGGTGTTTGAGGGTTAAAAATAGACAATTTATATAACATGGCATGTTGAAAAGCACATAGATAGTACTCAGCAGAAGGCCGCTTATTTAATGCAAGATTTGGCTCATTTAAATGAACACAGGAACAACACTTGAGACCCACAAGTTCCTGGAAGCTGAGAAAGAGAACAGTGGCCAGTAAAGCGAAGGAAATACCAAACCAAGGTGGAGAAAACAAACACATTCAGCAGCAAGACAATGAACTTCATTCAGTGAAGGACGATCCTCAAGATGAAGGAAGCTGCTCAACAGTGGAGGCTTGAAAGCCATGCCAGCAGACACTTAAGGACAATTCTTTACAACTAAAGGATAAATGATAATTAAATGGCTCACAAGACTCATAAACAGGGTATATTCAGTAAAACAGGGTGATTTTCAGATGGGAAAAACTAGAGGCTTCTACAAGGAAACCTTTAATTATTCTTTTTATAATGCCTTTTTTAAAAGGATATATTCTCTTTAATTACTAACACATACCTGGACATCTAAGTGACTTTGCTTCTAACTTATTAAGAGCCCCTTACACTTTCCAGGTAACATATCCCCCAAGCTAAAGAAATCAGTGTAACACAGATGTTTCATTAAGTACCACTTAACTATGACTTAACCAATCCACCTTTGTCCAAGAGACCTCAAAGCCTCTAATCATTCCCTTTAAAAATATTTTAAAATTTATTCTATTTGGACATTTATGAAATAAATGTATACAGTTGTTTATTAAATCAGTCTCCCACCAGAGGGCAAATAAAATAACAAAACCTAAACCAAAACACACTGTATCATTTGTACTTAATTATATTAGATGTTTAAGGTTCCTTCCATCTTTAAAATGTGCATTTATGTACAACGTTAATAGCAATCTCTAAACTGGATAACATCTGACACAAAAAGGGAAAAGAAATATAAAGTTTTACCAGCTCAAGTATTATTCACCAATTTTCTATCATTCTTTCAACATATTAATTTACTGGGAAAATAATAAACAGGACAGGTAAAAATCTCTGCCTTCGTGGATCATACTGCCTAGTGGAGAAAGCAAGTAGTTTATATTTCATAAACGAAGTCTATTTTCATTGACTTGATTAAAAGCTCACTTGATAATATCAAAAGTAAATAGTATGCTTACTTTTGTTATAAGTTTTGTTAAACTTATGTAAATAAGTTAAAATTGAAGGCCCTCTACTTAGCCTGCAACTAAAACTAATTCATGAACAGATAGATGTAGTTTGCTATGAGTTAACAACTTGTGTTTGCACTTGCTTTAGGTTTTACATAAAATTGCTGGTCAATGATGTGTTAAGTGCTTACCATTTATTTTGCATTTTACTCATTTAATCACCACACCAACCTTGCTTAATTATTATTCACATTTTCCAGAAGAAGAAACCAAGGCGTGACTAATTTGTCTATGAGCACATAGTGGCAGATGCCAGAAATTCTTAACCACTAATCAATTAGTCACATTCATTCGTTCGTTCAACACACATTTATTGAGGGCCTTCACGTGAAGAATAATGATAGGTGTGACAAATACAGGATCCCTACCCTTACCTGCCTTATCTTTTAGTAAAGGAAACCAAAAGTAAACAAGGAAACAAGTAAAGACACAAATTATATTATATATGCCAAGAAGAAAACAAACAAGGGGAGTTAAAGAGAAAAAGATGGTCAAAGAAGAGCTCTCTGAGGAAGTCACATTAAACCCAGATTAGAAAGATAAAGAAAGAACAAGCTATGATCAAACTGAAGGGAGAACATTCTAGGAAAGGGCATTAGCAAACACTGAGAAGGAATAACCTGTACTAAATTAAAAGCTCAAAGAAGCCCTGGCTGGTGCAGCTCAAGGATTGAATGCCCCCGCCTGCGAACCCGTGGGTCACAGGTTTGATTCCCAGTCAGGGCACATAACCAGGTTGCAAGCCAGGTCTCCAGCCAGGTCCTTGGCTGGCGGCAGGTGAAAGGCAACCATATATTGAAGTTTCTCTCCCTTTCTTCCTCCCTCCCTCCCTTCCACTCTATCTAAATATAATAAAATCTTAAATAAAAACAAAAACCAATAAATGCAGTGAGTTTTGTCCCCAGGTATGTGCATGATGGCTTACTTTAAGTCTGAGAATAATCTAAAACCAAATTAAAAAAAAACCCTCAAAAAAGGTAGGCAGATATGGCCAGAACACAGTCCATGAGTGAGGGAATGTCACCCATCTACAATGTCTCATCTCAGTACCAGAGGCCAAAACACATAGCACACCCTGGGCCATAATTCACTGTCTAAACCAGATCATTTTGACAGGGAAAAGGTGTTCTATTAATAATATTATGCTAAAACAGTAAACCAGGACTGTCAAAAACAGACAAGGACATATAGTTTGTCCTACTTACTGGTCTTGGTAAGTTGTCTGGACTTTATTTTTTACTTATTTATTTTTAAAAAATATTTTATTTATTATTTTTCAGAGAGAGGGAAAGGGAGAGAGGCAGAGAGGGAGAGAGAGATTAATGTATGGTTGCCTTTCACTTGCCTCCAGCTACGGACCTGGCATGCAACCTGGTTATGTTGCCCTTGGCTGGGAATCGAACCAGCAACCTTTGGGTTCACAGGACTTTATTTTATTTTA